>AYEL01080712.1:0-85854 GCA_000484575.1 Olivierus martensii
TTTTATATTTTTATACATATTTTAGTAGCAGATTTCAAAGTGAAAACAAATAAGGCATAACGTCTTAATTATTTAAAAGTGGCTTTCTCTCTTGTATTGAAAAAGGTATTTCACATTATTATTTCAAATGAAATATGCTTATATATGAATAAATTGCAATTATAAAATTAAATATTTAAAATAATGAAAATTATCTCAAAAGTGATAAATATGTATGTTAATGTAAAAATTTTTAATATTTTAATTGTTAATACAAGATATTAAGGATATTAAAAAGATATATTTTAAAAGTTTCAGAGATTTTATACAAAAGTAAGAAAGGATGCAAATCTGATTTCTCTTCAATTATATTCTATTCTGTGATATATTAATAAAAATGTTATGTTTAATTATATTAAAAAATCTTTAATAAATGAAAAAATTCTCCTTACAGATTAATAATAAACAATACATTTTATTCATAAATATAATATTTATAGAAGATATCTTTAGTTATTAACAAAAACATACTAACTATAAATAAAATGGGATAAAATCACTTAGAATGAATATTAAATAATTTATTCTAATAATTAAGATTTCTTTTAAATTTAAATTATGCTAATCTAATGTATGTCATCAAACTAAAAGTTATAACTTAATATCTTAAGAGAATGAAACATTGTTATTAAAAAAACTTTTAAATTCATTGTAGATATAAGTATGCCTGTTTTGAAATGTTATAATCATAAAGAAATGAAGCAAGTGGATAAATACAATAAATAAGATTTCTTTTAAATATAAGGAAATACTATAAACTTTTATCTTAATCATATATAAATATAATTTTAGTTTGAATGTATATGAGCTCAGTATTATATTCAAAAGATCTTTGTTTTAGTAAATTAAAAAATTGAATTTAATGTAATTTTATTGTTTTTGAAATACTGTATTTAAATGCAGTTTATATTTTTATATGTATAATTAATATCATTAAATATAACATTTTTAAAACTAAATATTCATTTATTATTTACATTTAGTTATATTTGATAACGATGAAGATATTTGAAGTGAAAATATTATGAATAAATGTGATTATAAACAATCTGCTATGGAGAACTATATTTAATGAAGATCCCCTATTAGCACAAAAACTGAGATTTAAAAATGTTAAATTCTCATACTAACTAGATCTTTATCTTCAAGTTTTAAGCTAGATACAAAATATGAGCTATATTTTATTAAATTAAATATTTTATTAGCTATTTACATTAAATATTAAATAGTTAAAATATTAAATTTTGTATGAATTTATTTAATATTAAATGTGAACATTTATGTTAATGAAATCATCATAACTTAATAATTTAAGTTATGATGATTTTGGGATAATTAAACTTGTTTTCAGCCATATAGAGAATGAAAATGGAAATTTACAATAGAAACATGCAATATAAAAGTAGAATTATGTAAAATCCAAGGATTGAATAGATGCCTGAATTAAAAATGATGATCTGATATAATAAGAAAAAATAAGAAATGAAATGAACAACCAGATTTTTTATTTTATTTTCATAAAGCTTGATATGATTAAGAATGCATTTTGCTGAATTAGGCTTTTAAGCTCAATTATATTAATATAAAATATTTATTAAACATAATTTCTTTCTTGCATACTTACAATTAACTGCTTTTACTCTTTACTGATACTTTACTTAAAAAACAGCACTTTCTGCAGTTGAGTATAATCATAGAACTTTTATTTAACATCACAAAAAAAAGCTAACATTTTTTTGGAAGTTACTACCCTCTTCAGGCTAGATATTCAAATTAATTTCAAAATTCCAACAGTTTACTTACAGAATCACAACATAATGTTGCTATGGTTATACATTACTAAGCAAGTTATTACATTTTTACATAAGTACTAAACTACATATATATAAATATGAGAGATACAAATAAAAATAAAATAAAAAATATAAAATCCAAACAAAAATAAAATAAGATCCATATAAATGTATTATTCCTGTCTTGTAAATTCATTCAAAGCTTCCCCATGTTTTTAAGAAAAAGGCTAGTTGATATTCACTTATTCATTACCCTATTCTCTTCTTATTGCCTCCAACACATAATTCCATGCTGCTGGTAGTTCAGTAGCCATATTAAATTTAATAGTTTTTTGTCCTTATGCCTTCTCATTATTTCTATCATTTCTACAGTCCATGCCTGCGTATTCTTCTTAACCTGTCTTATTATCTTTGCATTTTCCCATTCTATTCTTAAGTCCTTTGCATATGCTTCCATTGCCAAAGCCGTGTTCATTCTCCCCTTAGCTATGTGTTGTCATTTAATAGTTTTTTGTCCTTATGCCTTCTCATTATTTCTATCATTTCTACAGTCCATGATAAAACTTAAATAATTTTATCATTTGTATCATTGTACATTGCATCTTTTTTTTTATCGTAAATGAAGAATTTTATACTACCACATGTAATTCAGATTTGCTGTATTAAGTTTTTCCTTAATGTTTTTCTGGAAAATGAAAATTAAAATAAGATGATGAATAAATATTAAGGAAAAAATTAGTAGCAGTTATTAAATTTTTTTAAAGATATTATTATATCTCATCTAAACAATTGTATAATATAAAGAAATATTATAAATAATATTAATCTAATTTTGATATGCTCCATAAAATTTCTTGAAATTATAAATATCAAATTAATCCATAAAATATAATACTTCATGAATTTATATTATATTTGAAATATATATACTTAAAAATTTTTTGTGTGTGTTATATCTTCAATAAATTAATTTAATATCAAATGAGTAAAAATATATTCTTTTAAACAGGAAACCGTACTCATAAATTGAAAGAAGAACCAAAGAAAATGTATATGAGCTCAGTATTATATTCAAAAGATCTTTGTTTTAGTAAATTAAAAAATTGAATTTAATGTAATTTTATTGTTTTTGAAATACTGTATTTAAATGCAGTTTATATTTTTATATGTATAATTAATATCATTAAATATAACATTTTTAAAACTAAATATTCATTTATTATTTACATTTAGTTATATTTGATAACGATGAAGATATTTGAAGTGAAAATATTATGAATAAATGTGATTATAAACAATCTGCTATGGAGAACTATATTTAATGAAGATCCCCTATTAGCACAAAAACTGAGATTTAAAAATGTTAAATTCTCATACTAACTAGATCTTTATCTTCAAGTTTTAAGCTAGATACAAAATATGAGCTATATTTTATTAAATTAAATATTTTATTAGCTATTTACATTAAATATTAAATAGTTAAAATATTAAATTTTGTATGAATTTATTTAATATTAAATGTGAACATTTATGTTAATGAAATCATCATAACTTAATAATTTAAGTTATGATGATTTTGGGATAATTAAACTTGTTTTCAGCCATATAGAGAATGAAAATGGAAATTTACAATAGAAACATGCAATATAAAAGTAGAATTATGTAAAATCCAAGGATTGAATAGATGCCTGAATTAAAAATGATGATCTGATATAATAAGAAAAAATAAGAAATGAAATGAACAACCAGATTTTTTATTTTATTTTCATAAAGCTTGATATGATTAAGAATGCATTTTGCTGAATTAGGCTTTTAAGCTCAATTATATTAATATAAAATATTTATTAAACATAATTTCTTTCTTGCATACTTACAATTAACTGCTTTTACTCTTTACTGATACTTTACTTAAAAAACAGCACTTTCTGCAGTTGAGTATAATCATAGAACTTTTATTTAACATCACAAAAAAAAGCTAACATTTTTTTGGAAGTTACTACCCTCTTCAGGCTAGATATTCAAATTAATTTCAAAATTCCAACAGTTTACTTACAGAATCACAACATAATGTTGCTATGGTTATACATTACTAAGCAAGTTATTACATTTTTACATAAGTACTAAACTACATATATATAAATATGAGAGATACAAATAAAAATAAAATAAAAAATATAAAATCCAAACAAAAATAAAATAAGATCCATATAAATGTATTATTCCTGTCTTGTAAATTCATTCAAAGCTTCCCCATGTTTTTAAGAAAAAGGCTAGTTGATATTCACTTATTCATTACCCTATTCTCTTCTTATTGCCTCCAACACATAATTCCATGCTGCTGGTAGTTCAGTAGCCATATTAAATTTAATAGTTTTTTGTCCTTATGCCTTCTCATTATTTCTATCATTTCTACAGTCCATGCCTGCGTATTCTTCTTAACCTGTCTTATTATCTTTGCATTTTCCCATTCTATTCTTAAGTCCTTTGCATATGCTTCCATTGCCAAAGCCGTGTTCATTCTCCCCTTAGCTATGTCCTTTGTATTCACTCAACCTTTGGGCTAGGGTTCGATTGGTCACTCCTATGTATGAAGCTGGTTGCACTGTTTTTTTGTCCATCACTGGTATTCTGTAGACCCCTTGTTTTTCAGTTTCTTTCCAAGTATCTTTATCATTCCTTAACATGTTGAATAGTGTAGATCTTCTCGATGTCATTACTCTTTTATTTACTTTTCTAACTAGCCTATTACAAGACTGAACCTCTTTAGATTATTCAGTACTGTTAAGTAACTTTCATGCTGGTTAGATTGTGTTGTTTTATTTGCTGCTTGCAGGTCACTGTTCTCTCCCCTTATAAGATTCCTACTTATCTTATTATATATACTCATAAAACATTTACTGTATCCATGTTGCCTTTTTATTTTTACAATATAATTGATATAATTGATTAATTGATACTGTTTCAATTCTTCCTGCTCAGTACTGTATAAAACAATGTCTAAATGCAGTTTTTTTATACCTTATGAGATCGTGTGACCAATTAGGTATCAGTACCGGTTCATATGTAGGCTTTCTATATACAGATGTTCTTAATGTCCCATTGTGTATTGTTATTTTAATGTCTAGGTAGTGGACAGCCTGTTGGTCTAGTCATTCTATTCTTAGTTTTAAACCATATGCTTCTAAAGTAAAGTGACCAGATATTTTATGCTGAAATGCAGGATGTGTCCAATTAAAAAAAAATAAAACCATTTTCTTAGTTTGTTTAGTTGTGAGTCATTAATATGTCTTGGATTATCTTTTTATGCATTTATTAATATAAAAATTACAAAAACGTATACTTCTGATAAATTAATAAAAAAAAATTAAAAACATTCTTCTCTTCATAACAAAAAATTAACTATACAGAAAATAACAATCTCAATAAAAAAAATATCAAAAATTCATATATATATAGATATCACCATCAATATAACGAATAATATTGAATAAATAATTAGATTATTTATATGTATTTATGAAATTTTTAATAAATCTTCATTACTTGAAATATTATAAAATTCTTCAAAGGAATTGAAAAATTTGCACTAAATTTGTAATATTGCTTTCAATATTTCTGCTCTCAACTGCATTTTTTCTGAGGTCTAAACTTTTTTATCACTGAAAATGAAACTTTTCATTGCACCATTGGTGCCTAGCCAGCATAATGCAAATTCAATTATTTTCTTAATATTCCTGAATGGTATGTTTCTCGTATCAAAGTGATTAAATGTTTCTATTCGCCTTACATTAATGATGTTTTTTAATTTGTATTTTAAATTGACTATTTCTGTAACAACCTCCATAATAGTATTTTTATCATCTTTAATACTTGTCACATACAAATAGAAACATTTGTTGCCAGTTAATAACAATAGCATCATCTAGTATAAAGTATCTGCCATATTATTACACTGCTCAGTACTTTTAACTTATAACGCTTCAGCTCAAAGAGCTGAAGCGTCATAGTATAAAGTAGAAGAAACAGCAACTTTGTGCCATTGTGAAAATGTTAAAAAGGTTACATGTCAATCCAGGACAGTCCCGCATAATCCGGGACGTCTGGTCACTTTATTCTAAAGTGAAAGTTTTAATGAAATCCTGTATTTTTTGTGTCCTCCATCCAAATTGTCATTATGTCATCCAGATATCTTATATTGAATTTTAAGGACAGTTGGAACCTATGTTATAAACAATAGCAATTTTCTGCCATGTATAAACTGTGTTATAAATATATCTGGGAAAATACAATATTTTCTTTACACCATAATTTGTTTAAAAAAGAAATTGTTTTTATAAATATCATATGTAATATTTTAAAATACTATATGTGATAAACTGAAATTATTAAGTAGAAAATATAAATCTACACAGCACTAGTCATGTTAGAAATGGGTAGCATAACAAGGTAGCATACTTTTGGTAGAATATCATATAAATTACAATTATTTTAGAATTCAAATATGTATTGCTTCTACTTTTTACTATTTTTTTCTTATATTTAAACTAAGATTTTTTAATAACGAGCTTCATGCTTCAAGCAATAAAACTTTATTACACAGGGTGGAAGAAAAATCTGTACTAAAGCCGTAGACATTCTGCAACTAATAATAGCAAAGAGACAAACTAAGCACTATGCAGAAATAGACCTTTATTTCAGTAAAGAGACAAACTAAGCACTATGCAGAAATAAACCTTTATTTCAGAAAAAACGCTTTCAACCTTTTTCAACTGGTCTTTGTCAGCTACAAAGACCAGTTGAGAATGGTTGAAAGTGTTTCTTTCTGAAATAAAGGTTTATTTCTGCATAGTGCTTAGTTTGTCTCTTTACTTATCCGATTAGTTTGACACTAACATTCTCAAATTGGTTAATTATGTATGAAAAGTCTGTATCCCTCCAATAAAGCTGTGCCAAGAAATTCAACCACCTGTATGCAATTGTTGGTTGGCTGCCCCATATATCGATGGCCACCCCTATTCAAGCAATAAAACAAAAATTAGAAAATTAGTAGTCATAATTGTACAATTTTAAATAATTTCATTTATTTTATTCATAAAGTTATTGAGTCTTTAAACAAAGCATTAATAAAGGGTAATAAGTTTTAACATATAGTCAGCTGCATACCACCTTCCATAATTTAAAGAACATTAAACCAACACTCCAACCAGTAATAATACATAATATATATTCATAATATAATCATAAAGTTATTGAGTCTTTAAACAAAGCATTAATAAAGGGTAATAAGTTTTAACATATAGTCAGCTGCATACCACCTTCCATAATTTAAAGAACATTAAACCAACACTCCAACAGGCTGGGGTATATATCATTTCCATCTATAATAATGATCTTGAGAGCCAGGAAGTTTATGTTGGTAGTACTATGAGATCTTTAGACACCTGATTAAAAGAACACCAATACAACATAAGAAAAGCAAACTTCAATACAGCACTCGTCAAACACTGCTACCAGTATGATTTCACTGTCTAATGGAATCAAGCATGTGTCGTCAGGGGATAAGTAAAACAGAAGACATAAAAATGGCTGAAGCCATCATCATTGAGCAATATAATGATAAGACTTATGTTATAAATGATAACCGACCTGTTATCATACCCCCTCAATGGCTTTTACAGCCTTCCCCATGTAATTTCTTTTATTTTATTTATTTCTTTATTTTAATTTGTAATTTATTTAGTTGGGCCTATTGTTCCTCTAACTTGTTTATTAATAATTTTTAACATGTATATAACCTTAATATTTATATAATTTTTTAATTCTTTTGTTATAAGTAATTTAAATATAAATAACATTCTACATCAAATCCACATCATATTCCAAAAACATTGTATTCTAAATGTTTAAAAAAAGCTAATGATGACTTTATGAAATTGAAAGTACTTCTTTAATAAATTATTTTACACTTTGAATTATAGCTTATTTTTTACATATGCAATCATTCTATAAGTAAAAAATTATATATACATTATTTAATACATAACAGTCATAACATAGCATCTTAGAAATTATCGATAATAATATAATACATAACAGCCATAATACAAACGAAAAACATCTTGGAAATTGTAATAAATTATAAAATTTTTATTGTACATAACTATAATATTAAATAAACTTCAAACTTCACTACACACAAAAATTAAATATCTAATTAGATAACAAATAATTTAATATTTTCAAAAGTAGCATAAGAGAAAACGACAATTTCAAGAAATAAGTTTGGCAAGCTTTATTAGGAGCAAATTTCAAAGTAAGATGATATAAATCAATTTCATCCAATAATTTATGCTCTATTGCTATAATTTATAAATTTGCTAGATGTTCTTGTTGTATTGTTGCCCTTAAATAGTTTTTGATTATCTTCAATGTGGAAAAAGAACTTTCACCAGATGCTACAGAAACGGGCAGAGTTAAAACAATCCTAAGTTCAACATATAAATTAGGAAATGTGCCTTGAAGATTGTTTTTAAAAATATATTGAAGCACATTATATATGGCTCTGAAACAATGTTTTCTGCTTTTATATGTGCCCTTACTGATAAAATTTCACAAAATAAATCATGTCTATCAATATCAAATTCTTTTCTTTGCACACCAATTAATTTCAGATGATCTTTGCATGAATATAAATTATCAAAATTATAAGCACAATGTTTAAAGTGGAAAATAATACACAATTTCACGATCTAGAATCCTTACCTTATCCTTTTCCCTTGCCTCTGACATTAAAAATTTCGATATATAGAAACAAATTTCAATGGAAATTTCACGGGACTAACAAAAGACTTTGATATACGGAGAATTTCAATATATAGAGTTAGATATATGAAGGTTTGACTGTATTTTGAAACTGATTAAAAAATCTGAATTTGTGAATCATAAAGATCAAATCAGCCTTAATAAATCATGTTTGATAAATATTCAGATTATTATAAGGATGTAAAATCTTACATAAAAGGTGTATTATTAATAAAATAGCCCACTTGTAAAAATGTATAGAAAATGCATTTAATAATCCCAAACTGAATAGACTTTCCAAATAAATTAGGTATCCAGGTTGATTTCTGAGATACATTATTTTTTATATAGTTTTTTCAAATGAGTTATCACAATGAAATCAATGATCCATACTATTCATCATGTATCATGGTCAATCTTTGATTTTGTAAGTCTTTAATAATCTACAAATGTAGTATAAGATCTTTTAAACTTCAATTAAACAGAATTTCAAATTGTATTTCTAATGCAGGTTATGGATGAATGTATAATTTAAAAAATCACATATTTCAGAAAATGCACTCAACAAATATATACTTCACCGAAAGGATTCTAGTTGAGCCATAGAACCCGGATCTATACATTAGAGAATTGAAGATTCGCGCCCACCGACTGATGTATAAAATACGAATCGACAATTCCATTGTATTAAAAATTCAATCCAAAACTATATGGGCCATCAAGATGTTTTTATTAGAATCTATCATATAATCAAAAAGTAAGAATATAAAAGTCGACGGTCACTTATGTATCCATGTGCTGATGCTCAACTAGAATCTTACCTGATTCACCATAGTCATGATTATTTTGGAACATTTTATCAACATGCTACAATTTATGTTAATTTCATGTAAAAAAACCTTTCATTATAATGATTCTATATTTTTATAATAAATTTTATGGATTACTGTTAATTATGATAATACATTAAGATTTCTATATTAATAAATATTAAATGCATTATATAACTAAATCATAACTGGTAGACAAAATAATTAATCAACAAGAATTAAATGATCAAATTTTTCTAACTTGATCAAAACCTGTTTTAAAAGGAAAAACGCCAAAGAGAATATTCAACACTTACTTTATTGACAACTTAAATAAGCAAGTGCATTTAATAACTATTAATACATGCTTATTTTCGTTTTATTCATTCAATCTCAAATTATATCTAAAATTATAAAAACGAAATCGAAGAGTGAATAAACACAACCTGATCACGTGACCGGAAAAGGCCGGCCAAAACAAACATAAGCAAATAAATTATACTGATTATTGTTAAATTAAACGCAAAAGATACTCACATTATTATAAAGCACCCAACATGTAGCCATATCAAGAGGAACGGGTCGACTCCACATGTGAATAGGCAATGTTTTGTCCCAAGTCGAACTCATATGCGCCATCTTTAATTTGTGGACAATTTCTGATGAACTCTTTGCAATGAGTTTTAATAGTTTATATCGAGGACTAATGCAATTTTTCGGCCTAAATTCTGTTATTTATGTTAACACAATTTTAAATTAATAGTTACTCTTATTCATTACATCCCATTTCCAGCCCGTTCTGTCTCTTTTGTCTATTGACGAGTCTCTCCCGTCACTTCCGACTGCAGTTCGACGTCGTCAAGGGTATTGCAGACGACAAATGCATTGCTTACAAATAGCAAAATAGCCCAATAGATGAAGAAACATTTTTCAATTATTTAATTTTATCAGAATAAAAATAGGGTATATAAACAATTAATATTTAATTATTTATGCAGTTTTTCATTATGATTAATACAGATAAGTAATTGCAATATATTTCAAATCATCCATCATTAATTAAATTATAGTTTAAAATGAAACATTACGAAAAATATTTATTATTTTAATGTTCACATTTATTTTATACATAAAAAATGCTTTATTCCAAAAACTCGTAACTATGAGTTTGCATTTAATGAAGTCATTGATTGAATCTGCATTTATGGATATGAAGATTAAATAAGAATACAGTTTTAAATTAATCAACAAGAAATTTTGCGTCTCATAATGTTAGAAAGCATGTTATATAATCTAAATATTAATGTATCAAAACCGTCTGATAGTGTATGTAAAAGTAAAGCTAGGTTGACATGATTAGAGCACACTCGGTCCGAATTCGCTCGGGGATGAACTCGATCCAAGGGTACTCGGCACAGATTATACGGATACGAAACTCCGGCCAATTTTAAACTCAATTTCTACTTCAACGGCTAGATAGTGCTTTGCTTTGAGCATTGCAGAAAATAATGAAGGGAGGAATCATGTATAGTGCTTTATTTTGTTTAAATTATAAGAAAAAATTTCCACGTTTATCGTTTTTTCGATTTCCAAAAGATTTGACACGGTAAGTTACTTGTTTATAAAGTTCAATCTTTATGTTTTTATGATCATTAACTTTACAGAAATTCAAATTTACTGATGTGCTTTACTAACCAATAAACTAATTCGTTTTGAATGTTTAAAATGTATTAAATTATTTTTTTCCTATTTGAATAATTGTAGATGTTCGAAATGATTGTCTTTTGTTGAAAAAGAAGATTTAATATCGAAACCACCAGAGGAGTTAAAATTTTTATATATGCATTGAACATTTTGAGAATCACTGTTATATGAATAAACAGAAGAAAACTTGTTTGGAATGTCATACCGACAATAAGTAAATTTAAGTATATGTAAATTATTTTTTGTTAGACATTTATGTACAAATTTTTCTTTGCATGATTCTAATATTTGCCTTCGCATAAATATTAATTCAGTTTTTAATTTATAATTCATAATTCAGTTCAATTATTCAGTATATTTTCATAATTCAGTTCAATTATTTCGTAAATTGACGTTAGAATTGATTTTTATTTTTTAATTTATCTTTTTCAAATTAATAGAATTTTCAAATTTACATATAAGGAAATAAGTTTCCTATTTCCTCTTATTTCATTTTATTGGTTTTTAATTTTATTTTATATCTTGTTTTATGTTTTTGCGACATTCATTTTGACCACCCATGTGTGATGCACGCCTTGCACATATATCAGGCACGGCACTGTACAGCATTAGGTAGAAAAATGTTTTTGACCATTGCCAATTGATTTACTTCTGTTTACATATTAAACTTACAAGAAAATGTTACACAGAGAATCAGACGAAAGATCCTAGTTTTCTGTGTAAAAGCTTCATGTAACTTTAGTATGTAAGCTAATGTAGACTAGTTGACAGGATCAAAAACATTTTTTTTTGTAATAAGGGATTTTTTTATGCCTAGTGCTGTAGTATTTTTGTATATTTATAAACTCAAAAGGCCAAGTTGGAAATTTCTATTAATCACTTATGTTATTGAATATATATATATTAGATTTATTTTTAAAATAATTGTTTTTCTAATACAAATAATCTTCATTTACTTTTAACTTTTTCTTACCATTTTTCAAATCCTAGTGTTGTAAAACATTACAAATTAACCTTTTATTGTTACATAGAATTGTATAAAAAAAACATTTTATTTTATGCTAGGTAAATTGAAACTTTCAGTTGATATCAAATAATATATTTAAGAACATTTTTTGCATGTGTTATGAACTTAGAGGTTTAATATAAAGTAATGCCCCAACTTATGCGAACTTGGAGTTACACAGTACTTGATTTTTTTTGTTTAGCAACACTGCCGCCCACTATCTTCAGTGGGTGGAACTTGAGGATGGTACTGAACAGGCTTGGCCTAAATGCAGTATATGGAGCATTGTGGGTAAGGATAGATAATGAGGCTTTTCACTACAACAACACAAAGATTATGGTTTAGGTAACCAATTGCTTCCTTTAATAGAGAGAGATTTTGTATGTGGTAAAGTAATTCGACAATCAGTTCAGAGAGGATAAATACCTGATGCAGCAAAAGAAATTTAAATTCAGTCCTTTCAACGAACAAGATGAACACTGTTGAATGCGACTTCTCTTTGGTCGGAGATTCCCGATATGGGGAGGAGCACAAGATGGGTTGCTTGGATTCAATTTTGCCCCCTATAGTCCGTAAAATCAAGGTTTTACTGTAGTTCATATTGTATTTAAGTGTACAATGAAAATTAATAATAAAAGTTTGGTAATAAATATTCAATTCTTACAGACAAAAATTTTATCAATTAGTTTTACTATATTAATATAAATTTGGTTTAATTGGTAATACCTTGAAACTTACACAAACTCGGAGTTAAGCGGTTCTTGATTTTTTCTTTTGGTAACACTACTGCATGCTATCTTGCTGGGATATGCATTGGATGCATTTCGTGCGAACTCTACGTACACGATTACAAATTTTACAATTGATGAAAGTTAAGATTGTTTTGTTATATGTTTTCTAAACCCTTAAAAACTATGTCATGCAAACAAAGTGAATCTTATTCTCCTGCACTTAGTAAGAAAAAGAAAATGATATCTTTGGAATGTAAACTTAACACTATCAAGGATTTTGATAACAGAATGAAATGAGTGCTGCTTTTGTCTTATTCAGTCTCTTTGCGACTTTTGGGTACAGTGAACTGTCTCAGGGTTCTGGAGAAACAGACACAGTGAACTGTCTCAATGTTCCGAAGCAACTCTTGTCACGTCCTTTCTGTATTGAATCACATTTTTGTATTGAATTAATAATACATATTTTGTATTAATATGTATAAAGAACTGCAATTTTATTAAATATTTTTCTTCTAAACTAGTGTTTTTGTTAGTCTTTGGTGTATATTAAACACTAGAATCCACAGTAAGAACAATGATAAAAGATAATGAAAGAATTCTCAATATGGTGAAAAATGCTCAATCCTTGAACTCAAGTATAATTTGTAAACATCATGGTAGTATTGCAGAAATTATGGTGATAATTAAGTAAAAGTGAATAATTTTTTATGTAACTCATTTATTTTTTTAATATTTTGTATTAATATGTATAAAGAACTGCAATTTTATTAAATATTTTTCTTCTAAACTAGTGTTTTTGTTAGTCTTTGGTGTATATTAAACAAAATTTATATGTAAAGTTGTACTCTGACTTACGTGAATTCGACTTGCACGATTTTCATTGGTCCCACCTATCACGTAACTTTGGGATATTACTGTATTCAATTTAATATATACATAATTTATATATTAAATTGTGTAGCATATATTATTGTATCTTCTAATATATATCAATTAGAAGATTATTAATTCAAAGATTTGAATATAAATATATAATTATAATTTGAGGGTTTTGAGGGGGTTTTCTACTGTTTTGAAATAATACAACAATAAATTAAATAATTATGTATTAATTAAAATTTTACAATGCATTTGTTGCTAGACCATTTTAATATTAATTAATTAAATAAAATTGATATTATTATAATAAAAAATAATACTATAAAAAATTCTAATATGTTATAGTTTTATTTTTAACATTTTCGTTGGTCCCACCTATCGCATAACTTCAGAGTATTACTGTATTTACAAAATCTTTCAACAATTATTATAATATTTAACTGATAACAGATACAAATCTAGATCAGTTGGATAACAGTTTCTCACAAGTTCTTGAGTAATAATTGTAAGGAATATAAACTTTTTCTTTGCTCACAGTTATAATTCAATGAAAAGAATCATGTGATCAATCTTCATTAATTAATTTAATCTAATTTTTAAATAAGTTATATAATAATCAATAATATCAAATTAAATATTATTAAAAAATATTTATTATTGTAAATGTTATCTTTTAGATTTATTTTATAATAAATAAATAGAAGTAACTGTTGAACTAACCTGTCCACACTGAGCCTGCAAGAGGAAGAGCGGCATCGAGTGCCGCCATCTGTCAGGAGGCAAAATTTTTACTCCTCTTTCTTGGTTTTTCTTCCCCTTATTAGGGATTTTCTCTCATTTCTCTTTTATATGCTCCTATCTTTTATCGCCTTCTTCCTTTCTCCCGCCATAGGAGGCATTTTTCGTCGTCTGATAAATTCTGTCTTCTATGGGACTTGATGCCAGGTCCTTTAGCTCCGTAGGCCACTTCCATACGGACTACGCTATGCATTCGTTCTGCTGGAAATTCTTCGGAAGTCGTATTTGGATTGTTGACACGCCTGCTTCCACGGTGCATGCGCATTTCTTGGCTACATCGGCGAGTGCCTATTGTGCATGACAAGTGACTTTGCCTCGTTTTCTAGTGGCGTCAACCGCATTTCTGTCTGCTGCGTGTTGCATGTGCCAGCACCGCTTGTCAACACGCTGCATCCACGAAACCTCCAGCGATATCTATTTTTTTTAATACAGGGTAATTAAACGACACGTATGCCCATTTTCCTGCTGCACTGCGCTAAGTGAAGTGTAGTGTGAGCCAAGGCACGGGCCAAAAAAGGGGGCTTTTGTCTCATCCGCTATATTCTGCAGGCCCTAAAAACCCCCCTGGGGGAAGAAAAGTCCACTCGCTCACAGGGTAGAAACCCCTACCTTTCAGCAATGGAAATTCCATAGAAAAGCTGGTTCTGGGGTCCGAGGGAACAGTCGGGGGCCACATCCGCTATTTCTGTGGCCCTAAAAAATCCCCGGGGAAGAAAAGCCCGCTCACAGGATAAAACCCCTGCCTTTCAGCGGTCGCAATTCTGTAGAAAAGCAGGTTTTTGGGGGTTTGAGAGAACAATCGGGGGCAGCGGAGCAGCCTTCGGCTGCGTCCCCTATATTCTGCAGGCCCTAAAAACCCCCCAGGGGAAGAAAAGCCTGTTCACTCACAGGGTAGAAACCTCTGCCTTTTGGCAGTGGAAATTCTGTAGAAAATACCTGTTCTGAGGGTCCAAAGGAACACTCAATATTCCTGATGGTCCAAAAAAAAAAAATCCAGCTCGATGAGAGAACAAAGAAAAAACACCGCATTTCGGTTCTCAGGCTAGATATCGGCGTTTCCGTTCGCAAGCAATCCATCAGTTTCGACGTGATCATTCAGACGGCACTGGATGCAGCTTGTGAAGGGACGCACTCAATGTGGACAGATTAGTTCAACAGTTACCTAAATAGATTATACCTGATGGTGATGATGAAATTAAGAGTTCAATTTTAATAATAAGAAAAATTTTTCTTTTCAGATTCTGAATAATATTTCAATATGAAATTTCTATTAATTTTTAAAAATTATTACCTCAAGATCTGGATTTTCTACAAAACCTAAATAATTGTGAGTAGCAACATTGAGGCAAATTTTTCCATCAACCATTACATTTTTACCAAGTTTCCTGCAAGAAAATATAATACTTTATTATTTACAAACTAACATCTTACATAAAATGTTTATAAGATTATCAGGGCTCGACAAACCCGGTAGCCAAATAGCCAATTGTTACCAGAATTTCCATTTTGGCTACGGCTTACAAACAGGTGGTAGCTATTTGGCCACCGGCTAATGCAAACAGCTGATTCTAGGGACTCCGATATTGTAAAGAAGGCCGTAGTCCTAATTATATTTAAAATCTGAACCTTTAGGACAAATTTCTTCCCTGTATGCTTTAAATTTATCACAATATTGTTTAATGTTTTTATTATGATAGCCGAGCGCCTAAACGAATCGCTTTGTTTACATTTCGATCCCGACCGCCATGTTTTCTCCAAACTCTCTCTTATTGGCTGCCAGATTTCGTCTTCCGTAGCTGTCAAAGTGTACTTAAATATATTCATTTAAAAAAGAGATGATAAAATATATGCATATAATTTGATAAATTTCCTTTCAAAAAAAGAAAACAAAGAGGTTTACTCTTACAAGGAAATTAACTTGTTTATTTAGCTTGTTTTTCATTATTAATGGAAAATTTGGTTTATGATTGTTAATAATATGAATAATATATATTGTATTCATACTATTAATGAAGATCAAATGTTTAATAGAACAAAATTACTTTATTATATCACTAAATTTTCTCACCAGTTAACTTAATCATCATCAGAAAATAACAAATTGGAATGCCTGATTTGATCAATAATTTTATTCATACTTTCTATTATTTCCTGTAAAAATGTAGTTTCTTATATTTTTAACAATAAATACGATTTAAATTGAAAATTTTAAAATCCTTATAATGCAATGAACTCTATATATCTGGAAGTGATATCCATTAAATATATAATAAAAATTCAAGACTTATATAAATTATAATATTAGAGTAAATAGTACCGGTAACAAGAATGATGAACAAGAATCCCCAACAATGGATAGAGAATCCATAGAAAAGATGCTAAAAAAAGAGATTCAACCAGGCAAGCTGGGAGTAGCAGTTAGTGGAGTTTTCAAAACCAAACAGGGACTCTGCGTTAAAGTGGGGAATAAGGAACAAGGAAAAAATTGAAATTAGCCATCGAATCAAATACTTAATTGAAAGAAAGGGTTGAAATAAAATTACCAGATAAGAAGTCTCCAAAATTAATCCTAATTAACGTACCTGAATGTATAAAAAATGAGGAAATTGTGGAAGAAATTCATAGTCAAAATCTACATATTAATGAGGCAATCAATAGGGAACAATTCAAAGAAGTTAAAATCCAAAATTCGTTCAGAACATCAAGAACAGGTAATGAAAAACGACATGTTATTTTAGTTGTAACTCCTAAATGCAGAAGTGTTATTCTACTAAAACAGAATCTTAGTATTTCTTGGGCTCATATAAAAGTGGATGATTATCTTTCGGTAGTAAGAAGATACCAATGTTGCGGATTCGGACATATGTCCAGAAGTTGTGAGAAAAGTCAAAAATGCAGCCATTGCTCAGTGTGAGAATCGCGACTATATAATTGTATAGTGCGCATTTTCTCTTATGATGAACTATTAAAGTAAAGAAATATCCTGATGCCACAGTCGCTCCCGCGGACCCCACACTCGGGCAAACATAAATATAACCAATGCAGGAAAATGGAGGAGGAGCCTAGTTGTATAAATTGTAAGGAGGCTAACAAAGAAATCCCAGAATAATATTGGCCTGGTTTTGCCAATATTATTCTTTAATATTGGGCAAAACCAGGCCTGGTTTTGCCCAATATTAAAGAAAAACAAAGTCTTGCCCATTATTAAAGAAAAACAAAGTCCTAACAATTAACAAAACTGAATATATATAAACTGTTTGGGTCTTAATTTAATCTCTCCTATTATGGATAATAATAATAATAATAACAATCAAAGGAATATTAACTGTAATTATGAGGATATACAGTCAAACTTGTTTTTGTGCGGGGGATAGGGACCGCATAAAAGAAATCGCGCAAAAAATTGATTAATGTGTCTCGATTATCAGCAGGATTTTATATACAAAAACATAAGTCTCGACGAAACACGAGATATTATGGCGACGACACGAGATCAAATTGCGGGCAGGTATCGCCAGGAACGAGATAATGTAAACGAAAGGTTAACTTTGTAAAAACAAAGTACGTGGGAAGGAGAAAGAAAAATAGGTAAGGGAAAAAGTCCAGGACAGAGAGTGAGTCGAGAGAGTCCGAGAGAAGGTACCGTAAAAGAAAGGTGTGCGCCGAAAGCGATCCAAGGATCCATCGAAAATCATAAGGGGAGAGTGAGTCGAGTGTCCGAGAGAAGGTACCGTAAAAGAAAGGTGTGCGCCGAAAGCGGTCCGAGGATCCATCGAAATCTTACGTTGTATTTGTGTGTGTGCAAAGAAGAAGTTGGAAATAAAGAAGGAACTGTAATATAAAAAGGGAAATACAAAAGAACTGTTCCGAAGAAAAATCACCTTGTGTATTCAAAGAACATTTCGACAACTAGAACTCTAAAGACTTTGTTAAATAATCATAAAAGGTATTTATCCTCCAACTATTTTACAATGTGCTGCTCCCTGTGTTCGGGTCAGCAACATTTGTAAAGGGATCTCTCTCTCAATAAAGATCCAGGTTTGTTTTCAACCGTATCGTTGTCAGTCATTGCATCACTATATTTTTCCCCTCAAAAAAGCCATATTGATTGTTAAAGAATTTCTTTTCTTGTAAAAACCATTTGATTCTATTAATTAATAGACTGTCCAATACTTTCCCAAATATTGGGAGAAGGCTTACTGGCCTACAAGTTTTCGGATTGCTAATGTCACTGTTAGGTTTATGGATGAGTTTAGTATTTGCAGTTTTCCAATTAGTTGGAAAGATTCCTTTTAATAAGCAGCAGTTGAAAAGCGTAATAAATGTAGTGGGAATACTCTTAAAAGCGTTTATCACCATTTTCCCGGAAATCCCGTCCAAACCCGGGGCCTTCTTAGTATTGATTTTATTGATGAACTTTTGCACTTCATTATAAGTAAATATTTTATCATTAAAAGCATTATCACTTTCCAGAGAATTTTCTCTCAACTTTTTAGTCATTTCAGAGTCTAAGCTCTTGTCATCTTTTGGAAAAACGTTTATCACCATTTTCCCGGAAATCCCGTCCAAACCCGGAGCCTTCTTAGTATTGATTTTATTGATCTTTTGCACTTCATTATAAGTAAATATTTTATCATTAAAAGCATTGTCACTTTTCAAAGAATTTTCTCTCAACTTTTTAGTCATTTCAGAGTCTAAGCTCTTGTCATCTTTTGGAAAAATGGTCTGGAAAATTTCTTTGATAGTTTCCTCAATTGATTTCGTGAAATGTCCGTCATTTTTTAGTATGGAACTGGGAAGTTCAGCTTTTCTGTATTTATTGTTTACAATTTTGAATTGTTTTTCCATGGTTTTTCAGAACTGGAGCTGCAAAATTCTCTCTAAGCTTTAGTTCTACTATTATTGATTAGCTTTTTATATTCTTTCAATTTGTCTTTGTATTGTAAGTAAATTCTTTCCTTATTTTCTTGTTGGTTTTCTCTCCTATATCTTTTGTGAAGAATTCTTACATTTTTTCTTTTACTACTAAGCTCTTGGTTCCACCAAGGAGGGGTGGGAGTAGAGTGAGAAGTGGAAAAAGTGACTCTCTTATAAGTAGTAAAAATAGTTTTCTCCAAACTGTTGACTATTTCATCTATATTTTCCTTTGTTTTGATATCTTGGAGGGTGGAAATAGAGTGAGAGAGTGGAAAAAGTGACTCTCTTATAATTAGTAAGAATAGTTTTCTCCAAACTGTTGACTATTTCATCTATATTTTCCTTTGTTTTGATATCTTGGATCATAAAAGGGTGCCATTCTTCTAGTAAAATTTCTCTAAAAGCCTCCCAATCAGTGTTAGATTTTGTTTTCCATATGGTTGTCCCTTTTATGTTAAAATTTTTTAATTTAGTTTGTATGTAATTATGGTCGTTGATTGATTTTCCATCTAAAGTTTCACTGATCGGGTTTAGGTTTAGCATATTTTGATTTCCCAGACAGATATCAATTCAACTTTTTCCATTTTGAGAACTGTAAGTGGGAATTTTGCTCTTATTGAGAGAAAAGAGTCTGTTGGATTGTAAAAATTCGACTAATTGATATCCATTTGTATATAATTATGGTCGCTGATTGATTTTCCATCCAAAGTTTCACTGATCGGGTTGAGGTTTAGCATCTTTTGATTTCCCAGACAGATATCAATCCAACTTTTTCCATTTTGAGAATTGTAAGTGGGAATTTTGCTCTTATTGAGAGAAAAGAGTCTGTTGGATTATAAAAATTTGACTAATTGATATCCTCTAGAGCAGGCTTCAAAGGGGCTCTGCCATAAAGGAGACTTCGCATTAAAGTCGCCCCCAATGAACAGTGGTTTGTTTTTAAGTTCAGTAATCGCTTCTTGTAACTTTTCAAGTCCCTCTGAAAAATCATAATTATAGTGTTATCTACCGACATACTGATTATCATCCTAATGCCAATGACACGATATGAAAATTATAATTTATTGACTTTTTAGCAAAATTAATAAATTTATACATGCACGAATTTTAACTTTAAATGTTTTTATACCATTAAATATCAAAAAGGTGCTTTTTAGCGTCGGACTAATTTTTGTTTCTGATGGTACGAAATTTGAAGCTACAGCGTATTATTATTATTTTTTAATAAATTTTCAAATGTAATAATTACTATTTATTAGCAATTTCACTTAGTTTCAGTCTTGTAAATGATTGACTACAGCACAGATTAAAGTGAAAAACTTGATTTATTAAATAATTAAAGCACTTTCAACTTAACTAAGTCATCTTCAGTAACTTTGAAGCTGTTACAAAAGAACACGTCTGTAGAAAAATGTCACACTATAGAACGTCTGTTTAAATAATTTTCAAATGTTTTCATTAATTTTAATTCGGCTCCAGATAATATTTTTAAAATTTAAATTTTGGCCAAATGAAATTTTATGAGCAATATTTTAAGCATATATAAATAGCTTTTTATTAATAAAATTTAAGGCCATAATAGATGTTTTTGCAAAAAAAAATAATTTAATGAAATTTAAGCTATTGTCGTGAATTGAGATGGTAATGTGGAATGGAATATTTCCATGTTAGGCTAAATACGTACTGTTTAGTGATAAATTTTCGTGCTACTAATTAGCCAAAAGTAATTAAAATTATAATGTCAAAAACTATCATTTAGTATGGTAAAATTTCAAAATTTTAAAGAAATTATTAACATATTGATTAAAAATAATTTAAGAATGAAGTTTAGCAATTATTATTTTATTTTATCTCTTGGAATATAATTTTTAGTAAACAAAATCAAAAAAATAAAACATTCATTGATCAATATACTTATTCAGAGAAAGTTTAAAACTTGGACAATTATAGAATATAAATATTTTTCAGATTCCAAATATTAAACTCATCCATAAACCTAACAGTGATATAAGCAATTCGAACAATTATAGGCCAATAAGCCTTCTTCCAATATTTGGGAAAGTATTGGACAAACTACTAATTAATAGAATCAAATGGTTTTTACAAGAAAAGAAATTCTTTAACAACAATCAATATGGCTTTTTGAGGGGAAAAACACTGTAAAAGCTATTGAAAGGGTTATTCAATATGCTAGGAAAGCTAAGGAAAAGGGACAGCATACACTGATTCTATCAATAGACTTTAAAGGAGCTTTTAATCATGCTTGGTGGCCAGCCATCTTCCACAACCTTAAAACTGCAGAACGTCCAAGTAACTTCTTTAATCTGCTTAAAGACTACTTTAATGAAAGAACAGCAATATTTTAAACTGATAACTTCACTACTAAAATCAAAATAACGAGGGGTTGTCCACAAGAATCTCCTTCGGGACCCATTTTGTGGAACGTGGTGTTTAATGATCTTCTAAATATCAAACAACTTCCAAAATTTGCTCTTCAGCAAGCTTTTGCGGACGACGCAGTATTATTACTTAAACACCAAAACAGAGATATTCTTAAAACTATGGCAGACAATGCTATGGAAAGGATTAATGACTGGAGTAAAAGAAACAAACTCCAAATTAACATGAATAAATCTACCTTCTTGTTATAGGAAAAAACCTCCCGTTCAAAAAGAAAATTAACATAAAGATTGATAATGAAAAGATAAAGCAATCTTCTACTATTAAATACTTAGGAACTGTATTCAATGACAAACTTTCTTGGACAGACCACGTCCATTACATCTACAAAAAAGCTATTAAAACACTCAATAACTTACAAAATATTTCTGGAAATAACTGGGGTCTCTCACCCAATGCTGCCAAAACTTTGTATATAGGTGCAATTGAACCTATTCTTACCTATGCTAGCCAAACGTGGGGATACGCTGTCAAAAATTCTATAATTAAAGACAGCTGTTAAGTATCCAGAGACTTGCTGCCCTTAGAATTACAAGAGGATACAGAACCTCTCTGACAAATGCTATTTTGATTTTGGCGAAGATTATGCCAATCAACATTAAAATTTTCCAACTCTATTATACTGATAAATTGACCAATAACAATTGGCATGAGGAAAATGATCATCACTTGATGAAAAAGTATAAAATCCCTAATTCCCTTGAAGAATTAATCAAAACCATAAAGGATAACAATTCTGACTTTTATAAAACTCATAATAATAGACACCCTGCTGAAAATATTAGTATTGAGATCTCTCAACATGACGGGCAACTTACTGGAATTTCAATTTTCCCTGATGGTTCTAAAAATGAACATGGAATTGGGGCATCCATTGTCGCTCTGAATCAGAATAATCAAAGACTACCAGGCATATTTCAAATTAGCCAAACATTGCAGGAATAATCAAGCAGAAATTTTGGCCATATTCAAAGGACTGCCCTACATCCAACAAAATAAAAGCTTACATAAAATTTTTAATATTATCTCGGACAGTAAGACAGCACTTCTAAGTATTAATAAAGATAACTCATTTTGCTCCCTTATCCCAACCATTAGAAATATTATAACACACTGATCGTATCAATACTTTAAAGGAGCTTTTAATCATGCTTGGTAGCCAGCCATCTTCCACAATCTTAAAATTGCACTAACCTCTTTAATCTGCTTAAAAACTACTTCAATGAAAGAACAGCAATTTTTAAAACTGATAACTTCACTACTAAAATCAAAAATAACGAGAGGTTGTCCACAAGGATCTCCTTCGGGACCCATTTTGTGGAATGTGGTGGTTAATGCTCTTCTAAATATCAAACAACTTCCAAAATTTGCTCTTCTACAAGCTTTTACGGACGACGCAGTATTATTACTTAAACACCAAAACAGAGACATTCTTGAAACTATGGCAGACAACGCTATAGAAAGGATTAATAACTGGAGTAAAAGAAACAAACTCCAAATTAACATAAATAAATCTACCTTCTTGGTTATAGGAAAAAATCTCCCGTTCAAAAAGAAAATTAACATAAAGATTGATAATGAAAAGATAAAGCAATCTTCTACTATTAAATACTTAGGAACTGTATTCAATGACAAACTTTCTTGGACAGACCACGTCCATTACATCTACAAAAAAGCTATTAAAACACTCAATAACTTACAAAATATTTCTGGAAATAACTGGGGTCTCTCACCCAATGCTGCCAAAACTTTGTATATAGGTGCAATTGAACCTATTCTTACCTATGCTAGCCAAATGTGGGGATACGCTGTCGAAAATTCTAATATTAAAAGAAAGCTGTTAAGTATGCAGAGACTGGCTGCCCTTAGAATTATAAGAGGATACCGAACCTCTCCGACAAATGCTATTTTGATTTTGACAAAGATTATGCCAATCAACATTAAAATTCTCCAACTCTATTGTACTGATAAATTGACCAAAAACAATTGGCATGAGGAAAATGATCATCATCACTTGATGAAGTATAAAAATCCCTAATTCCCTTGAAGAATTAATCAAAACCATAAAGGATAATAATTGTGACTTTTATAAAATTCATAATAATAGATACCCTGCTGAATATATTAGTATTGAGATCTCTTAACATGACGGGAAACTTACTGGCATTTCAATTTTCACTGATGGTTCTAAAAATGAACATGGGGTTGGGACATCCATTGTCACTTTGAATAAGAATAACTCTACCAGGCATATTTCAAATTAGCCAAACATTGCAGCAATAATTAAGCAGAAATTTTGGCTATTTTCAAAGGACTGCACTACATCCAATGAAATAAAAACTCACATAAAATTTTTATCATCATCTCCGACAGCAAGACAGCACTCCTAAGTATTAATAAAGATAACTCATTTTGCTCCCTTATCCCAACCATTAGAAATATTATAATAGAAATTAAGAAATCTGTCACCCTTAAATTCTACTGGACACCAGGACATAAAGGTATTATTGGAAACCAAATAGCAGACTTTATGGCAATGAAAGCTGCTATTAGAGAACTTAATATTACTTATAACAACATTCCTTTCTCCTATTTAAGGAAGGAACTACATAAATTTTTAATGAAACAATGACAAACAGACTAGGAAGGAGCCAATACTGGAAGACTATAGTCGACGACAACATCAAGAGTCAGTATTGAGTGTATGGGAAAGTTGACGTTCGTTTGTGTCACTACGCAAGATATATAGTTCACTAAACTAATCACGAAATTACAGTAAATTCCATTTAATCGCAACAATTAGAGAGTTTTCAGGAAGAATAATATAATTTTATTAAGTTTATTTCGCAACAAAACGATCTGTTATAAATATATCCCGCAAAGTTTTCTATCACATTTTAACAATGCGAAAATATGCACACTTCCCGGAAAGGATGTCTTCTTACTGGTGGTATTAACCTTTAAACTAAAATCGACTGTTCCGCGCCTTCATACACGGTTACAAACTTGTGAATAGACTGCTCCCATACACTCAATTAGGGTTGTCTGATTATGTAAAAACTAGTTAGTCCTTGGTCACCATGTGCCCAAATATACCAAAAACGAAATATTTGTTTCTTATCTGTCAAATTTGAGATTTTTCATAACCTTGTATATAATGCTTTTGATTGCTTTTTTTTCTCCACACCAAACATTGATATTTTCTTTATATGAAATTGGCAACTAACAAACTATTATATCGATTTACCGATTCAGTTATTTAGATAATAATTATAATTTTTATCCTAAAGTTACCGATTCAGTTATTTAGGTAATAATTATAATTTTTATCTTAAAATAAAAAATATTATACTTTCTGAAATGAATAAAATATTTAAATTCTGAACTAACTTAATTATTATTTAAAGGCAACATTTATGTAGCCTCGACGCGCCGAATGCAAACTGAACTCTCGAGCCGTGGAACAGTCAACATTTTTCGATCGAAAAAGACAGAAACTGAAGTCAAATAACAAAAAGAAGTACACAAACATAAATAGGAAGTAAACTATGATAATTTAAAGTATAATTTATAATGAGATTGGGATTTAGTTTTCTAAAAGAGGCGATTGAAGATTCGAAGCGAGAGAAAATAGTAACGGCAATACTTCTGGCGCGGGAGTTTGCACATGCGCAGAAACATGGACTCCACACGCTTATTTCTTTATTATATATGATGATGATATCGATTAATCAGTTACTTTGATATTTATAACGTTTTGATTAATCACATCAATTGATCGTTTAAAATAATCGATTAATCAATGTTGTTTTGATTATCTATCTTTTGTTTACGCATGCGTAAACAAAACTACAACTAACTTCAAAAGGTACAA
This sequence comes from Olivierus martensii, assembly GCA_000484575.1. Taxonomy (NCBI): domain Eukaryota; kingdom Metazoa; phylum Arthropoda; class Arachnida; order Scorpiones; family Buthidae; genus Olivierus; species Olivierus martensii. Next base: position 25,812 of record AYEL01080712.1, read on the forward strand.
ACTATCTTTTGAATTAACCACAAATTTGAATTATCAGACTTCAAATTAACGAAAGTCTGTTTACATAATATAATTTTTAATAAAATATTCTTTAATATTTAAATAAAGTAACAAATGAAATATAGATTTTCAGTTTAGAAGAAAAAAAATTGTAATTTGTACTCACAGTATTTAATTTGATTCCATGAGAAATATTCAAGTGGTTGTGCATATTTGTGGTATTTCCAGTTTTTACAGCTTTCTTACAAATGGTACATTTAGCTTCGTTTTTTGCTGCCTGTCTTTAGTAAAATATTTCCAAACTTCGCTTTTCGGTGGAGGCATTTTCTGATTTTTTTATAGACCACGTGGTTAAAATTTCAATCAATTTTCCTATATAGCAGAGCCCAACGAGCTAGAATAACATAGAGCGCTAACGGAAGTGATCACAGCGCCACTTGTTGAAACAAATTGAAGAAGCGGACGCCATGACAGTTCAGGGATTGTTAGTAGGCTATGGTTCTGTTAAGCTATTCAAAATGCCTTATTTTTGTGCTGCTATAAATTGTAGGAATAGCTACAAGAAAGATTCGGGGATTACCTTCCATAAGTAAGTTATTAATCGTTTTTATATTGTCTAACGCCATTTTAAAGAAGAATTAAAGATATTTCTAACAAATATTTTGACAAATTAAATGAGCAAAGAATTGGCCAGTTCGATTAAAGTATGCTTATATATCCACTATGAATTAAAATCAATATCTATTTTGTAAATTTAATTGTAATTTGATTGAAATCTATACAGAAATATAACAAGATATATATATATATATATATAGGTTGTTTGTGTTTGTACACAATGTATATGTATATAATTTTGATAAGAATTAAATATAAAATTTTCTTTGTCAGGTTCCCATTATCTGATAAAGCACTTCTAAAAAAATGGATTGTAGTAATGCGTCGTGATGATTGGGAACCAAACAATTACAGCAGAATCTGTTCCTCTCATTTTGAAGAATCCTGCTTCAGTTATAATAATGGTAGAAGATATTTACAACCTAATTCAATTCCAGCAATTTTTTCATTTCCTTCACATCAAAAACTCACTGCAAAAATACGTCGAGAAATAAAAAGAGTTTCTGAAGAAGTTGTTCCAGAAGCCTGTATAGTGAAAATTGCAAAATTACAAAGTGAAGTATCATCAGTCCATCATGATCATCCATATAATTTATCATCTCCAAAGAAAAATCAAGTGCTAAAATTAACTAAAGAGAAGTATTCACAGTTGCAAAAGAAACTGATATATTATAAACAGTGCAATAGAAGAAATATAAATAAATCTCAGAATTTAGAAAATATTATTAAAAAACTCAGAGACATGCTTTCTACATCAGTTGCAGATATGATAGAAAATAATTTTAATGGTGTTCCACAAAATACTTTGATATCTATAAAAAACCAAGGTGGTCTTTGTGTTGCATCAGATGATGTTATAAAATTATGTCTTGTTGCTGAGAAAATTGTAAGGAGAAATTTTCCAGTGGGTATGAAAGCTGGAAAAAATTGGATTTTGAAACTACAGCATGAGACAATGGATATAATTTCCACTATTGCCATTTTTCAAGATGATCATCTTTTTACTGCATCTGAATTTGATATGGAATCCCACTATTCAGTTCTTATAAAAGCATTACTAAAACATTTTTTTACAATCCGCATTAATCATATGTGTAAAGTTAAGAGTATTGAACAGAGGGGAGAACAAGTAAGACAGATATTTACAAAAATGATTCTATTTAAAGGTCAATAATATATTTACTTTTAAATCTAAAATTGTTCCTACGAAAGAAGTGATTATGTAATGTAATATATATTTCAATTTAATGTAAGTCATTCAGTTTAATAAAATTTTCTAATTTCATTTTGATCAAAACCAAATGTCTAATTTGGTTTACTTAATGAATCAGTATTTTATATTTTATTTTATGAATGTGTTGATTTGTTTTGGTTTATTAGCTCAGAATATCTGACGACATTTAGTTTATTTAAAGTTAATAAATTTTCATAAATGCTAGGCGTATTTTATTTTATTTTTAAACTTTAATACATTTTTTTTATAATCTGTCTATAAAATTCATTTACACTGAAGTAAATGAAATTTTATCTAAATCACTTATGTTCATTTAATTACATACAAATCGTTACAATAGTTTTATTTTAAACAACAGTTGTTAAAACTTCAATACACCTGAACTGTCATGGCGGCACGACCTTCTATTTGTTTCAACCGCGGCGACCGGTTTAGCACTCTATGTTATTCTAGCTCGTTGGCAGAGCCTATAACTTCTGGTTCTGGGAAGTGAATTAATCAAATATAACCAACGCCCAAATGTAGCCAAATGTAAAGAATAAATTTGTAGAAGTTAAAAACATTTTAGGATACTTTCTATTGAAATCAAATACTGATTATGAGAGAAAAAAATCGATTAGTCTAATTAATCAATACTTAAAAATAATCGATTATTTCGCTAATCAAATGACCAGAATCATTTGATATATCAATAATCATGATCAATCAGACAATCCTACACTCAATACTGACTCATGATGTTGTCGTCGACTATAGTCTTTAGCTTTATTCCTTCAATTGCTGTTTCTTAAAAATAAACATTTCAGACTTGACACTAACTTGACCCAAATTTTCACTGGCCACGGAAATCTTAATGCTTACCTTAACAGATTTAAAATTAAAAATGACGATAAATGCAATTGCTCTTTACAGAGCACTCAAAACTCGGAACACCTCATTTTTGATTGTAACAAATTCAATGAACAACGCATTAAACTGGAGAAAACGGCCATCACTAGTGGCTTCAATTGGCCCTGTAATCTTCAACTCTGTTGATAATAAAAAACTTTTCAATGCTCTTAAGCTTTTTCTTAAGGAAACTAAGGCTCTTAAGCCCTCATTTGGAACAGATTAATAGACGAAGAAGAATCGATCGAATCCAGTGGAAGTACTGGCATCTGTGAACCACAATGTTAAATTCTGTAATTCTAGGTTGTTTTAAACGGGCAATTTCACTTTTTGATCAATACCGGAAGGAGAAGGCGGAACATTACAAGATCCGGCTCGAAGACTATTGGGACCAACTGGAGGTCAATTCTGGAAGGAAGAAGGACGGAATTCTTCAAGATCCGGATGGAGAACCATTGGGACCAACTGGTGGTGAGCGTGTATTGAACTTCACTGAAGCATCTTTAGAACTCAGACTTTTTTTAAGAACATGGAACCCATTTGATTCCTAACTTTGTTACCAGCTCAACACGGCAACTATATTATATATATGTTCATATGTTTTCTTTCAAGTCGAAAGAATGTTTTTGTTTTTATTTTAATAATTTCCTGATGCGGGGCTCGTAGGATCCTGTGGAGGGGTTGGTTGCCATCTTCCCACTTTCTTCCTCTAGTGACTTGCCACACTCCTTTGGCAACTCTTTCAACCTACCTAAACTCTCTTCTCCCTTCACTTTCATCCTTCCTGAGGCTACACCAAATTAAAGATACAGCCCACTATTCCTTTTGTTAACTGTATTAAGCATCGCCCAAAATCCTACTAATAATGACGTATACTGTGAAACATGGACCCTTACAAGAAAGTGGAACAGAAACTAGCAACACTCCGAAAGGAGCATGGAAAGATACTTGTTAGGATTTACCAGAAAAGACGGAAAGACCAACATATGGAGAAACAATATAAGAGAACAAACCAAAATACAACAGCGGCCGGATGGCCGAGTGGTAACGCGTTGGCATACGACGCAGTAGGACCCGGGTTTGGTCCCGGATATCTTCGAGGTGCTCGGCCTGGCCCAGCAATCCCCGTCCTTCACCATCCGGCCCCGCTCCACGGATGTGGGTGCAGCCCCGTGGTTGGAACTGGCCCCGCCCCCTTAGTAATCTCCCTGATTGGAAAAGGGGCGTAAAATATACAAAAACCCAAAATACAAAACAACAGATATACTAGTGACAGTTAGAAGCAATAAAAGGCGTTGGACAGGTCACAAAGCAAGATACACTGATAACCGATGGGCAAAGCGAATTATAGATTGGCAAAAGATCCTGGCAGGCAACACAAACGATACAAGAAAAGTAATTGGTTCCCAGTGGATGCAGATTGCACAAGACAGATACATTTGGAAAAAACATATATATCCAACAGTGGGTGAAAATAAATAATTTTTCCCAAAAACGGTTGGTCGGCCGTATGTCCACGTGGTAAAGTTGTGTCTTACCACGCTGGAAGATCCGGGACCCACACCTCTAATTTTTCAGGAGGGGTCCGGACCCGGCTCATTCAACCCTATCCTTCAGCTATCCAGTTGATCCCATTATGGGTGTTGGCTAACCTGTGAGGGGCTGTATAAGTGTATAAGTGGCGCTGTCAGATACAGTACTAGTGCGATATGGCGGCTTAATCAGACTAACCTAACTCAAAATGATTGTAGTTCCTGAATTTTCTTGGACGTGGTAATTTTTTAAATTACCTTGATACTTGTATTTGAAGATCGAATGCTATCTTCTGTAATATGCCCAAAATACTCAATTTCACTTTGGAAAAATTTGCATTTTTCTTTATTGCATTTGAAGCCAATTTTTTCCGGTTGCGTAAATATTTGATCAAAGTACACGAAATGTTCCTCTTGATTTGTCTAGCGACAATATCATCCAAATAATTTATATATCCAGATATGCCGATGATAAGTTTCTCACTAAATCTTTGGAAAACAGTTGATACACTTGCTACACTAAAGGATAATAATCCCTTTGCTATTTAAATGATCTCTGTAGCATGTTAACTATGATCATCTGTTTTGAATCAAGCTCAAGATTGTATGTAAGCATCAGATAATTTCTGAAAAATGTCTATTCTTGAGTTTGTAGATTAATTCTTCTATTCTTGGAATTGGATATTGATTCATCTGAAGTTATGGGTTAACGATAACTAAAATCGCCACGTATCAAACCATTAGGTTTAAATACTAGAACAAATGGAATAATCCAGTGACTAGTTTTAACTAGTTTTCATATGCCAGCATTTGTTAAGTGATTTATTTCTTCTTTAGCTTTATCCATTTATGCAAATAGGCTAGGTCATGATTTAAAAAATTTTGGAATTGCTTCCTGTTTTAGATATAATTTGGCTTTAAATGAATTACATTGGCATAAACCAGAAATGAATAATTCTTTGTGTTTGTTACAAATTATCTTAATTGATTTTTTATGGTATCATAATGTCCTTTCATTAACTTGAGCCATGCTGTCAGTGATTGAAAAATTCAAAGCATTAAATCAATTCATGCCTAATAAGTTATCGCCCTTTGTGAAATTAGTGACCAATACAAATAATTGTTTCACAGTGTCAAAGTTTTCTTTTTACTATCTTCATAACCTTTCAATTCTTGATTGGTAGGAGCACAAGATAGTGATTAAAATTTTTCATAACTGATAAATTAATGAACATATAGCAGCGATATCCAATTTAAATTCCATGGGATGGTAATTTATCTGCAGTTGAACAAATATTTTGGATTCCTTTTGACTGTGATTATCGAACTTTGATTCTACTGATGCTTGAATCAGCTTTGAATTTTTTATCTGTGCGATGTTGAGTGCTTGGACTTCTGTAATGTCTTTGAGCACTTAAATTTGCATGATTTCCTTTATTCCTGTTGTTGTCTTTCTTTGATAAGCACACGAATGTTAAATGACGTAGTTTATTACATCTCTGGCATACTGATGTTTAGAATTTGCGATTCTCCGATGAAGATTGACTTCACATTTTGGACGACTTGTAAATTTTCCTATTTTTTTCTAACCAGACTGTTTTGGTCAGCTATCCATTCAGAATAGATTTGCTCTAATTTCATTTTAATAGTTAAAAATTTGTATCCGGCAGCCAATACATGGGCCTTTGCCTTAAAATGGGTTGCAAGAGCACCGACTAAATCTGAACATTTTCTCCGCTGAGATCTTTGTGGCCAATTAATAAGAAATGCTCATTTACCTGTGTTCTTTATTTCGTCCCAACTGTTATGTTTTTGATTAAATGAGTTCTTGGGGTTTAAATTTCCTTTTAGAAGTTATCATTGAGGTTGTTGGAATTGTTAATTAAATTCGAAGACAACGGAATTAGAAAGAACAATTTTAAAAAATAACGATTAAAGAACAGCAAATTCTCGTTAGTTCAACAAAATTCTAGCCAAACGCTAGCCAAAATTAGTACTGATAATAAAATAAATTATTAAAATATATATATAATAATTTTAATTATATTATATGCATTTGAAAAGTGTAGTGAAACGTGGTTGGCTGGATATCCCTTTTGCAGTCCAACCACTGTTCCGATTCCTATAAATAGGGTATAGTTAGAAAAATCTAACACTCGAATTTCTGCGATAGCCAAAATTTTTTGTCGTTATTCAAAATTTAAAAATTAGAGAATAAAAATTAAATTAAAATTATAGTTTCTCTAAAAAGACAAAATCCGCAAGTTGCGCTATAACTTAATAAGGACCGTAATCTGAATGTAATAAATAAAAATAAATACAATAATATGTTGTTAAAAATTCGTTGTTAAATCAAAATTATTATTTAAAATACTTAGGTGTGCCGCCAAATTTTAAAATATTGAAATGTGTTCCTCAACAGAAAAAAGGTTGAGAACCACTGATATAATGCATTAAGAAAAACAATAAAATTACCTAGTATTAAGACATTAAAGCAGTCAATTGGAGGGATAACTAACTGTCCTGGTTTCTGTCCTGTACTTTTACAGAGTATAAAAGCTACTGCTGATAAAATGAGTATCCATGAAAAAATATGCATTTTGAGTTTTGATCAAATGAACATTAAAAGTGGACTACAGTACAATCGTCACCTTGATTTAGTAACTGGTTATGGTTATAAAAATAATGATAAAATAGCTACTAAAGCCTTAGTATTTATGGTACGAAGCATATCAAAAAAATGGAAGCAACCGATAGGTTATTTCTTTTTGTCCAATTTCACTCTAGTTTCTGTTTTGAGGGAATTAGTTTCGGATGCAATTGGGAAAATCTTTGAAACTGGATTACAATTAGTTGCCATGGTTTGTGATCAGTCACCAGTTAATCAGCGATTATATGTGGATTTGAATATATCTAGTTGTAGCTCTCCATTTTTCCAATTTAACAAAAATAAAAATGCGCCTTTTTTGATGTACCACATCTTATCAAATCTGTTCGTAATAATTTAAAAAATATATTCTTAAGTTTGACAAATTCAAAACTGCAAAATGGTGCTATATACAACAGTTGTATGATATAGATTCTTGTCAAAAGTTTAGAGTTGTGCCTCATTTAACCAAAGCACATATGGAAACTAGAGGATTGAACTCAATGAAAGTGAAACTGGCAAGCCAAGTATTAAGTCATTCTGTGGCAGCAGGCATATGTTTACTTACTGTTAATATTAAGGGTGAGAGGGCGTACTCATAGGTATGACCCTAGGAAGAAGAGAAAAGAAGAGGAGAGGGGGAAAGAGGGATAGAAAAGGAAAAAAGAACCAGTCGAAGGGAGTGCGACTGGACACTAGTGGGGAAAAGGGAGGATAACAACCAATACCGCAGGCCCCTGAACGCCTGCACCGGGAAGAAATAATAATAAAAAAAATTTACAAATCTGACCCTGGTCAGAAAACATAAGAAACAATAAAATACATATGTACAAAACAAGTAAAAATATAGATGTACAGAGGTCTCAGGTACAAAAACTGATAGTTTGGTAAGGAGATAAATCCACTCAATGAACCAGTCAGCCAGGCTCTTCTTCCGTCGGGTTATCTTCGAGAGAAGAAGTTCGAGGATTCCACATGTTGATCATTGAAGGATGGGTTGTCAAGAGATCCATCTGATCTACCGGTCATCCGTCAAGGTTCTTCCATCAGGTCCATTTTTGAACAGAAGGGGTTGAAGTCACCGCAGATGTAAAGTCACCCAAAGTGGTCCAAAAATCACTCAGATCGCAGGACCACCGCCAAAGGAAATCCCTTGAAGTGTTGCAAACCAATGAAGACGTCCCGCAGGCTGAAGAGGTCCCGTTCAATTGAAGGAGCTCATGGTAAAAAGTTTACCATCACCAAGACCCACGCAAGGAGGGTCCTCAAGTGATGCACGGCAATATGTGGTACCATCAGGAAGGCAAACAAAACAAGAGGTAATAGTATCACCAGAAGGAGGCAAAACCAGAACTAATGATTCTAGGTTTGCCGGGGAAACTATCCTGGAACACGCCGGACCGGGATAAGAAAGTATTTAAATCAACAAAGACTTCTTTCGTTGTGCTTTTTTTTCTGGAGCTATATATTTGTGATTTAAACCTTATAAATTTGAATTAATATGCTCTCTGAAATGTTTTCTTATGTTTGATCTGATCTTATCTGAGTAACCCAGGAAACACATTGTGCTTTTTCTTCTGGAGCTATATATTTGTGATTTAAATCTTATAAATTTGAATTAATATGCTCTCTGAAACTAAAAATATATCACATTAATCTGGCACGAAGTTTTTTTTGGAACATGTCCCTTTTTTTAGATTATCAAGTTTTAAAAGAAATGTTTCTTTAGTATTTTAGTATTATGAGAATATTTTAGTAAAATACTATCTAGTGTTTGGAAAATGAAAGGAATTATGTGGATTTTTGTTAAATATATTTAGATTATCTGACATTTAATTTTCCTAAAAATTACTCCCTCCCTTCTGGGACATATCAAAAAATAACATTATTTTATTTAAACTTTAACAAAATGGCTAAAAATTATTTCCTCCCTTCTGAGACATATCAAAAAAATAACATTATTTTATTTAAACTTTAACAAAATGGAGTCATATATAATAGAAAAATCATACTTTGGGTGGTTTGATCTATTAATTATTCCACAACATAATTTTAAGTCAAAGTTATACTTCATTTGCATATTAAATGTTATATTCAAAAAACTCATAAAATATTAAATTTTATAAATAAGATCATAATTTTACATTTATTAACAAGAGATTCTATTCTTTTATACAATTAAAAATTCTTTGAGAAAATCAGATTCAAAGTTAGCTGTTAGTTTCTGTACATAATAATGGAATCATACTTTATATTCAGTGACATGCCCACTTACAAAAAATGCAGATATGCTTTTTAGTCCCTCACTTATTTACAATGCACAGTCTACTGTCAGAAAAACAATAGAATGGTAAAGATTGACCAACAGGGAACTACTAATTATGATTTAGAAATGTGACACTATTTACATAATAAAGTTGAGTTGGATTGCATTACATCCAATAAAAAACAAATCTATCAGAACTGTTTTACTTGATATAAAACAGATATATGAATAGTAAAAATCGATAATTTTATAAGAAGAAATTTTTTTTTTATCGGAGATTGAATATGTGGTGTCTCATAGAAACTTTTCAATCTTTTACTTATTTAGGATTCAACTACATTCTGCCGAGTTAATTAATTAATAAAAATTCAAATTATCATTTATTAAGATGCAACTAGAAATACTTTATTATCCATTCATTTAGCTTTGTAATAAATTTTTAAAATTGTTTAAAGACAGGACACCCTGTATACTCATACTCGCTTCGTTTTGCTTCTCCTGTCATTCGCTTGGTGCGCTACCATCCGTAGGGGCGTCGCTTGCTTCACAGTTTTTACTATTGAATGTCGTATCTGTATACTCTTTAATCTGTGCCTCCATGACTATTTGGTTATGTAAAGACGCATAAAACACCAGTAATGTTAAGACCAATGGTTGATAAGACGTCATCACTGCTTTACAACCTAGAAAAAGCTATAGCAGCCTGGGCTAATCCTATTATGAAAGGCTACCAACATACAATTGCATCATCACAAGAGTTTATTGAAAAGCTTCTAGAGACAGGACCACTCTCGAATGAAACTATAACAATCATGGATTATGAATCATTATACCCATCTATAGAAATAGCACTGGCATGCATTATGATCTATAGATTTATGCTTGAGCATCTGGATTTAAGTGAGACAAGTACAACCATAATAAGGGATATATGCCACATGATAGCCTGTAACTCATACTATATGTTTGAAGGAAAATACTATAGGCAGAAGAAAAGGGTACCAATAGGTGGGCCTCTGGCAGGGGTGATGGCAGAACAGGTTGTCAGGCATAAAGAGGCCCAAATAATGGATGAATTCTACCATAATATAAAGCTATATGCACAGTATATAGATCACATATGTATCAATATTATATGGAAGGTAGCCATAAGAACAAGGAGATCATGAAAGCATTGACAGATGTGAGCCTAGGTCTGTCCTTAAAAATTGAGCAGTTCGAAAAAAGCAGTTTTCATTACTTAGAGGTAGTACCACCAGGTCGCTCTGCACTCGTTTAAAGAAACATCGTAATGATATAAAAAATGCTACTTTTTCTACGGCCCTCGCGAAACATTTTTACGAATACGACATCGATATACATTGGGATCAAGCACGCATAGTTCGACACTTAGATAAAGCGGAAGATATCAAAGTCGCTGAGGCCCTCGTCATTGCTACCTATAAGAAAAAAGCTTATGTTATCAATGACAACCTCCCTACCACCGTACCAGCACAATGGTTCCTATAATACTAATTTAATTCCATCCTTTGTAACTGGGCCTACTGTTATTTATATTTTTATTTTTTATGTATTATTATTCTTAATATTTTTAAAAACTTGTTAAGTTTATTTTATTTTTAATGTTTATTTAATTAATGTTTTATTTTAACATTCTAACATTTCTATATTTAAACTTTAAATTTGTTCTATTTTGGCATTCTTGTGTTCGACAATCTCTTTATGTAAAGTATAGCTGATGAGGACTTAATAAAGTCGAAAGCGCTTCTAAAGTTATGTGTATATTTTTTCCACTTTAAATCAGTGCTAGATTGAACAGTATTTTAATTTAGTTAAGTGGAAAGCTTACTTTTTTAACGTTTTTTAATTTCTTCGTCTTCCATTTACACTTCTAAATAGTGTAAATAATACTGTATTAATAATAACAGTAATAATAAATTTATTCTCTAATAGGAAAAGCAAAAATTTACAGTATTTAGGACATGATAAAAAATCATATAGTATGTCTTAAAACGTATTAAAAATAAAGCAAAAATACTTATATTACAGTAAGATTTTTAATTTGAAATTAATTTATTTCTATAACTTACTTGCAAAAAGAAACTAATGTTTCTTATTACAACCAGTACTTTCAAGTCTGTCTTGTAATAATAAGAAATCCTTAACTTTGTGAACCTTGTTTTTGCTTTCACTCCTGTAAATCGCTAGATGCCGCCACAAGTCGAGTCACGTGATGTGCTTCTTCCGGTTTGTATTCAGATGTCGTATCTGTATACTCTTTAATCTGTGATAGAGGTACCAGACAGTCTATTTTATTGACATTCCAACATTTTGGGAATCCTTTCTTCATTATGATTTTATTAACTTTTCTAGCAAGATCATCTGTTGGGTCTCACTCTATCATTTCAGATTCTGACTTTTGTATGAAGTCATGCAGGAGAGCCTTGTATTTGCATCTTCGTATAAGAGCTAGTTTCTTAGTCTTGTCTTCTCTGGTACAAATTATATCTTCTTCTTTCAACCATCTTCTGGTATATGTTCTGGCAGCTTCAAATCTTTTCTCATCAGAAGACTTTCTAAATTTCTTGTATTTGATATTCTGACTAATTACCTCCCATCTTATTCTCTCACATTGTGTTTCATCATATATAGCAAGAAGTGGGACACTGTGTGAGTGGGTCTAGCGCTTTACAACCTTCGTTTCGTATACAGATGACATATGTATTATATGGAAAGGTAGCCATAAGAACAATGAGATCATGAAAGCATTAACAGATGAGAGCCTAGGTCTGTCCTTAAAAATTGAGCAGTTCGAAAAAAGCAGTTTTCATTACTTAGATGTGCAGGTAAATATAGAAGGTGGTGAATATTATACAAGCATATATAAAAAGCCAATGTTTGCTCCTGTCATTATACCAGCATGGTCCCAGGATCCAATGAAATATAAGATGGCCTCCTTTCGAGCTTTGTTCCGTAAAATGCATACACACTGTATGAGACAGAAGGACAGGGACAATGAATACAGATATATAATTACACAAGGTATAAAACATGGATATGCCTATAAAACAATGAAAAAGATCTATAAAGACATTAGTAGAACAATGACCAATGCTAACACTAGAACAACAACACAGAATATGGATAGCCCGCACCAAGACCAAAGGCCGTACCCTATAATCTACGACCCATTAATACAAAAAACAGTAAAGCGAGTAACCAAAAGTGTACCTTACAAACCAATCTATAAGAGAAGAACTAGTGTATTTGCAGCTATACAAAATGATAAAGATCCAATAGACAATAAGAAAAGAGCAGGGATATACGCAATCCCGATGTATAACAATTCTGTTCAGAAGCATGAGGAATACATAGGTAAGACAAAGAGATCCTTAAGCACAAGAATAAAAGAGCACAAAATGGACATAAAAACTGGTAAACTAAATATTGCCCTTGCCGCCAAAGCATACGAACAGGACATTGTTATCGAATGGGAGAAAGCCAAGGTCATAAAGAATGTTCTGAACAACATCGGTGCTAACACAGCAGAGGCATTGGAGGTGGAAAGAAGAAAGCTAAGCACGAGCGTTATTAATGACAACGATCCTAAAGACCTCCCAATATCATGGCGATGGTGTGCAAAATTTAATATGTAAAAGTAAAAATTTTTAAAAAGCAATCGATTACGTAATTTTCAAGAGTTCCGTGTTCTAAAAGTTCCAAAAAAGAATATCTTTACACAGTACTGAAAAATATCTCAAAGAAAGGCCAAAAACGTTTTAGAATAAAGAAATTCATCCTGTAGATAGCTGTAAGTAAAGTAAAGTGCTTTAGTTTATTGATAACCTAATGTTATCATTAATAATTTCATTACATTAATTAATAATTACATAATTATAGTGCCATAAGGTTAAATTCGTCCTTAGTTACTTTTCAATTTTTATACGGTCTGCATCATCCTGAATATTGTTTATCTGGCCAGCATCAGAAAATAATTGCCCATCCCTGAATTAAGTTGATATAATAATATACAGTGGTAGCTCGTGATTTGAAATTGTGAGGGTGCTACAAATTTCAAAATATGCATACACTATAAATACAGTGGTAAAAACTATTTTATCCAAATAGTTTTTACCATAATTTTACTATTTGGATAAAATAGTAAAATTGTGGTAAAAATTAAAAATGAAAAAATATAGTTTATTGATAAAATTATACAATTTGGTATAATTCAAAACTACTTAAAAATAAAATTTATTCTTGTTTTATTTCATGAAAAAATATTGAAGTAAAAGGTACATTAGAAACAGCACTAAATTGCAGTAAAAATTTTTATTTAACTAAGTTTTTAAGTACAAGAATAAAAGAGCACAAAATGGACATAAAAATTGGTAAACTAAATACTGCCCTTGCCGCCAAAGCATACGAACAGGACATTGTTATCGAATGGGAGAAAGCCAAGGTCATAAAGAATGTTCTGAACAACATCGGTGCTAGCACAGCAGAGGCATTGGAGGTAGAAAGAAGGCTAAGCACGAGCGTTATTAATGACAACGATCCTAAAGACCTCCCGATGTCTTGGCGATGGTGCGCAAAATTTAATATGTAAAAGTAACATATGAATAAAGTAAACGCTGTGTGCGAAACGTCGGTCGTGTGCAAAAAAACACGTGACCGATGTTTTTATATATAAAAAAGCAATGCACAAAAAAGATTGTTTACACAGATGATTTGACATTAAAAATACGTAAAAATTTTTTAAAAAGCAAAATCAATGACGTAATTTTCAAGTGCTCAGTGTTCTAAAAGAATTCAAAAATAGTTCCAAAAAAGAATATCTTTACACAGTACTGAAGAGGGTCTCAAAGAAAGACTGAAAACGTTTTAGAATAAAAAAATTCATCCTGTAGAGAGCTGTAAGTAAAGTAATGTTACTTGTTAAAGAACAGGAAGTAGAGTAGATAAACTAAAGCACTCTTAACAGTTGAGATAGCTACTAAATAAAAATTTAGGAGTGAACATTTTCGGTATTTCCTACAATCTTAAGGCTACAAAAATTCAAATAAGTTTGACCATTTATTTATAGCAACAAGACGTTGCTATAGTTAGTTATTGTCAATCAAAATTTCCTTTCTTTAAAATCAGAATATTTCACTTGAGGTATATTTCAGTATATGCTATGAAATGCTAGTGGAGCTCTTAACTGGCTCTTAACTATACTGCTGAGAGTTTTTTGTGTATTTCTTCTAATACTTTCTATAAATGATTTTCTGTACCCATGCTGTTCTCTTATGTTTATGATGTATTCTATCTCACATTTCAAATCTGTGGGTTCAGTACTATATAATATTGCTCTCTTGAAAAAATATCTAAAGGCTGCTTTCTTATATGTTATGGGGTCAATGCAAAAGAACAGCATGGTTACAGAAGGCTATTTATAGAAAATATTTGAAGGAATTCACAAAAAACTCTCAGCAGTACAGCTAATAGTTGGATACAGATAGCAACAAGATTTATACGACAAGATTTGATAAACAAGATTTATACGACAGTGTCGTATAACCTCAAATGGTGCAATTTTGTAGATAAAGTTGCTAGAAGAATGGACAAAAACTGACAATAGAGGACCGATGGTCTTTAGTTACTTAGAAATGAAAAAGACCCCCCTAAATAACTTAGAAAAGCAAGGAGTGTACAAAATACCAGTGAAAGAAGTACTAACACAGCAGACAGCTTCATACGTAGGGGTCACCACTCAAACTCTGTCCCAAAGGATAGAAGAGCACAGAAAAGACATTGCCAAGGGGAAATTAACTACAGCACTAGCAATAAAAGCTTACAATAAGGACTTAAACACAATAGAATGGGATAATTAAACCAATCAAAAAATTAAGCAGGCTCTGACAACAGAGAAACTACAGATACTGAGGAGACAAAAGACAGAGAACTTATTAAATGATAGACCAGCAATGGAGCTCCCTTCCACATGGACTTATGCAATGGAAACACTAGAGAATAGGATACAATTATAACAAGAATGAAAAATATGGACTATAACATTTTATAGCATATACTGAAATATACCTTAAGGGAAAATTTCTGATTTAAAGAAAGGAAATTTTAATTGAGAATAAGTAACCATAGCAATGTCTTGTTGCTGTAAGTAAATGGTTAAATGTTCAAACTTATTTGGATTTTTGTGGCCTGAAGATGGTAGGAAATACCAAAAATGTTAGCTACTAAATAAAAATTTAAGAGTGATCTCAATTGCTAAGAGTGCTTTAGTTTATTGGTAAGTTAGAAGAGTATAAGCAGTAAGTTGGACAGTATGTATTGACAACATTAGGTAATCATTAATAATTAATAAAAATTACTTTGACTTAAAATGACTATTCACATTGAAGCAAAATTGATTCTTGCACAAACATATTCCTCTCAGCAACATATGGAACAATAATAATAGTTGCAGCAATTTATTTGCAAACATTCTTGTCAATCTCGCTAACATGTGTAGCCACTTTTGTGACATTTACATAAAGAATATATTCGTGTCTCAATATTATTTTAAAAATATACTTTTCTTGATTTACTTTCTTAGTTTTTGTTTATATACAAAGAATTCAAAATCATCTGTAGAAACTATTTTTTTCATTAGAAACATTAGAAAATAATTTGTCCTATGAATTAATAAATTCAGACAATTTTCTTTAAAAACATAAGTATTTTATTAAACTGACTGACTGCCAACAACCTATTACATCAGAATATTACAAAATATTAGATACCTATGTAATTAATTTTGTAAAAACAAATTTAACTTAATGTGAATGCTACCTACATAATTATTTTTGTAAAAACAAATTTACAACTTAATATGAAGGTGAAATTTGTTATGCTCATAATTAATTATATCATCAAAATTTGATTAACTCGGTAGTGTACGTGTAGACCATTTACAACTTAATGTGAATGGAGAAATTTACTATGTTCATGGTTAATAAATGGTGAAATTTACTATGTTCATGGTTAATTATATCATCAAAATTTCGAGTACCTCGGTAGTGTACGTGTACAGTAGCGAGAGTATCTATTATTTTACACTACAAAGTATCCACTATAAATCTGGCTAGTGTACACATATTCTGTACAGAGTATCCATTATTTTATTTTTTCTTTTTGACCAGAACTTTATGCATGTGGGCTTGAAACTGTAATGTGTTCTAATTTATGCGGTGGGCCTACAAAATACCTTCGTGGGCCGGCTTTTGCCCATTCCTGATTTAATCTGTTGACAATATCTTTTTATGTAAGCTTTGCAAACCAAATCTTAGAAAACGTATCCAAATTGATCCTATTCTGCCAAATTTAATCCCATGATAATTTTAATAAGTGAGGCATGTGTTTTAATCTCTACAATTTTTTGTTTATTGTTTCATAAAATTTCTATTATAAATTATCAAGAGATTAATTTGACAGATTAGGCTCAATTTGGATATCTTTTTATGTTTTAAAGAATTAAAATTTTAAAGCTAATAGAAGATACAACAGATTGCAATTGTTTTATTCAATTAATTTTAAAAATTTTGGATTAGTTATTCCATTATCTGCTATTTTTTGCAAATGCATAGTCCATACACACTATTGCAAACATAACTTTTAAATTTTATAAAAATTAAAAGTTTATTATATTAAGATATTGAGTTCCTATTGCATTTCAATTGGATTTGATCTAGTTTTTGGGGATTACTCTAATGATTAAAGAATGATTAAAGGATTAAAAAAATAATTTATAAATGAAAATGATTTGCATAACCATAAAATTTTTAATATTTAGTAAAAAAACAAAAAATTTACCTGATTAGGTGTTAAAAGATATATAGTATAACAATTTGGCTTTAAACATAAATAAAGATTTTCTTTTATGTTTTTAAACCATGAAGATGGGCCAGAATCATCTTCTCCAGTATAAATTAATATATTTGGTGGTTAGAGATTTTCTTTTATGTTTTCAAACCATGAAGATGGGCCAGAATCATCTTCTCCAGTATAAATTAATATATTTGGTGGTTTGCAAGGTGTTTCAGTTTTAGGATTATTATTTGATATAAAAATAACTTCATCCAAATCAGGAATGGGTGAGAAAGAACCTTCAGCCATTGCTTCACCAGCTATAAAATAAAATTTTAAAATTATTGTAAAATTAATACAAATTAATTACTTATATAAATTAATATCAAAATATATCAAGGGAGTAATTTAACAGTATTAGGTTGAATATTAAATATATATTTATAAAAACTGTTTGCAATATAATTATTTAACTGGAATAATAATCATCCAGACTTAGAACTAACATTATCTCCACCAATCAAAGATTCTATTATAATAAAATTCTAATGTTTTTCTTTGAGTGAACTCACTGGGTTACAATAACTACATGATATTCTTGCTAGCCAATATTATTGGATTATAACAATCGCATCTTTACCATTTGATCAATGTCATTGGATTATAATAGTCACATGCAATAATCATGTGGTCATTATAATCCAATGTGACTGCTCAGTTATCAAATTAATGGTTGATGTTGCATACTGTGCTGTGTACAATGATCTTAATCAGGGCTTCTCAAACTATGGGTCGCGAAGCGAAATACTGGGGTCGCAAAAATTAAATTCAAACACTTGAATTTCAGTTTATATGTAATTTCACAAACGCCCAATACTTGACGTATGACAACATATGTATTTTCAGTGTAGTTGGCTGATTGTGTTCATCTTAATAAGTGTGTAAATTAGGGGTGGGCAACCTCCGGCCCGCGGGCCACATTATTTTATTATATCTAATACCAACGCTATGCATATTTACATATCTGTACTTTCTCTTTTTTAAATAAATACTATTATCATCAATTGTTTTTGTTTTGGCCTGTGGCCCACCATAAATTTTTCTATACGGCCCAGATATTGTGTTTTCCTTTCTTTTTATATTTATATTTTCTTACTAAAAATTAATCTATCTACTTTTGACTGTTTCTTTTTCCTGTTTTTCATAATTTTTTTCTTGACAAAACTGCTTTGATTTATGTTTTATCTTAATCTACTAATTAATTTCTTATAATAATAATAATTTTCAGAAATATAATTCACACTGAAAAATAAATCCCAATAAGTGATCTTTCTATAAAATCCTCTTTTTATCCCAAAAGTCTAAATAGTAATTTATTTAAATATCAATAATTTTAAAATTAACACTTTTGTAACTATACTATATGTGCAAATTTTCTATTCAAAATAATTCTTATAATTGTTTAAAATTTTTGTATAATTTTTAGCTTATTCCAATTATAAATAATTGCAATAAACTAAAAATTATTTAATGCATTATTTCAAATTATGATTGAAAATATTTTTAATATATTTTATAATTTGAAATATATTTAAA
Source organism: Olivierus martensii (assembly GCA_000484575.1). NCBI lineage: Eukaryota > Metazoa > Arthropoda > Arachnida > Scorpiones > Buthidae > Olivierus > Olivierus martensii. Next base: position 44,441 of record AYEL01080712.1, read on the forward strand.
ATATAATTTCTTTTTGAAAATGGGAGCAAAGAATAGGATAATCAATAAATAAAGACTTTAGATTTTTCATTTTTAACTTAAAATAAATTTATTGAAGCATTTTCGACCCTCTGGGTCCTCTTCAGCAAATCATAAAAAGCAATATAAACATTAGAACATGTATTCTAAAACTATTTTAAAAATGAAGAAATTTGAACAATAACCATCACAACATATTAACTATTAAAAGTTCATACGTAAACTGGAAATTTTTAAAATAAATTATATCTGTAAAATATAAAATTAAATTAAAATATTAAATAATTTTATATGAAATAAATAACTTATAGGATCAATTGATGCATTAAACTGTTAGGACTAAATCAGTTCTTCCGTTTTTTTTTTTTGTATTACATCATTACACCAGGTCCATGTTGATCTTTTTTAACTTTGGTTCTATAGTGTTTATGGTATTATTTTCTGCATTTTTATTCTTAAAAATTTCTAAAGCCTTCACAAACTTTACTCTTATTGGGTCTTGTGTCCTCTTTAAAAATGGAGCAGCATATTTCAAATCTTAATATTATTTTTTTTTATAAATTTTCAAAAACTACTTTTATTTTATAAAAATGATTAAAAACTAATTATTTGATTTCTAATTTTTTCATTATTTTATTTTTATTTCTTTCTTACTCTTTTATTAGTTTTCATGAAAAATTTATATCTAACTAATAGATTTTTGTTGTGAATACAAATGGATTATTCATAATGCAAATTTTTCATAAAATTGAACTGAAAAATAAATAAGAAATTTTCAAAAATGCATATTATTCTGTATGAGGATGCAATTTATTATCTTGTTATCATCCATTGTTGCATCCAATTAAAAAAAAGTATAAAAAAAATATCTTTTGTTGGATGGAAAGTGCTATAATAAAAACAAATAAATATATCAGAGAATAAAAAAATTAAAATATGAAGTAAAATTTTATATAATATACAATTTAAAATCCTTTGAAGTTGAAGAATTATATTTCAAACTTCCACTGTCAGGTTTTATTGACCTTGTTCATGTACTTCCTCTTACTCATTCATCACCTCCAATTTACCTTGAACCACATTAAGAAAACCACTCAGTCTGTTTATAAATAAAACAGGAAGTGCATTTGTTTTGACTTTGGAAAAAATTTATGACAATGAAATATGATAACTCTGTTTATTTACATAATTTTGTTAAGTAGGTATCATATTACTTAAAAATTCATAAAAAATTAATAAATTATAGTAAAAAATGATTGCTTTTGTGATAGAAAATAGACACTTTACTGAAAAATAAGGTTTCATACATTTGGAAAATTTATTTTGAAAAGAAAATTTCACATAATTAACAGCTAATTAGATAACATGCAAATTTACATTTTATCTCTCTTGATTGGGTTTCATGTTACAGCTGCTGGATTAAGCAGTTAAATAAGCCATATGTTACCACTGCATGCTTAACACTTAGTGCCATCTATTGGCAATAATATAGTCTAAAACTTTGATAAAAATGAAATTCCACTGTTTAGGGTTAAACACAGGATTAAAGGTTGGAATGTCAAAATGATCTTTAATGGCAGAACATCACTATTGATAACACAAAATCTCTAAAGAACTGCTTACTTCTTAATTACCATAAGTTCATACAATAAAAAGCACTTTTAGCAGTCAAACGTAATAGATTAACATTTTAATAACAGTAAAAACGCTTTTGGTATGTTATATACCGTCATCAGTTACATAGAATTAAAACCGAACACATTTCAAACTACACAAAATTTAAATTACATCACAGAATATTTTTTAAAAAATTACAAAAAAAATATAAAATAGCCAAAAGTAATAATCAGACAGTTACCGAAGTTATGCTAAAATTGTAAATACTAATAAGAGTAGAGAACTAGGATCTTTAGTTTTTATATTAAAATTAATAAATGTTCCGAAACTAGCAACGATGTTTTTGCACCGCATACCTCCAGACACTGTTCAACTCTTCAGCTTGCCTAACATTAATAACATTCTCATTCTCACAAGATTTTAAAATCTCAATGTTTTTCTGTTATTGGCAGGTGTTTCCAATTAAAGACATTTTTAATAGCCTTTGCATCTTGCCATAAAATATTAACGTCTTTTTGGAATGCTCTTCACGCTAAGGCAGTGGTTAGGTTACCTTTGACCAAATTATCTTTGTGTTCTGTTAGCCTGTCTTTAAAGTTCCTAGAAGTGGCACCAACATACACATCATATCTGTTGTCTTCTATATTATGTATGGGAATTTTACAAACACCAGAATATAATCCAGGACTCAATAATGACTAACACAACTTTATACTATAGATATGTAGATGACATTTTTGTACTGTGGAAGAATTCTATCATGGCGGTAGACCTAGAAAACCATTTTTGTAGAGACCAATATAGGCTTAGCCTTCAAACAACCTTAGAGAGTAAGCAGGAAGTAAATTACTTGGATGTTAAAATCATTGCCACGAGAGGGAGACTGGATACCACTGTATACACAAAGCCCAGCACCACACCTGTATTCATCCCTAGGTGGTCCTATGACCCGTGGATGTACAGGAAGTCAGGATTTGTGGCGTATTTTAAGAGGAGCCTGACCCACTGTTCTAACAAAATTTACAGAGAACAAGAAATGAAAAGGATTTACTTTTTGGGCCGAAAACATGGATATAACATGAAATTTATGAAGAAAATTTATAAAGAACAAAAGATTAAATATGAAAATGAAAGAGAATTACTCACCCAGCAAGCTGTTCCATTTGAAGAAGAGGAGACATTAAGAAGTGAAAACCGAATCCCAGTACCGTTTAGGTTACATTCAAGTAAAGCTATAAAAAAAGTGCTTAGAAACACCAACAAAAAATGCACTTTTAAAAAACCACCTACAGTTTTTAGTCTTAGGAATAAAAAAATGGAACATAGTAGTGAGTATAGTTCTGGTGTTTATAAAATTCCCATACATAATATAGAAGACAACAGAGATGAAGTGTATGTTGGTGCCATAGCTAGGAACTTTAAAGACAGGCTGGCAGAACACAAAGATAACTTGTTCAGAGGTAACCTAGCCACCGCCTTAGGGCGAAGAGCATTCCAAAAAGATGTTAATATTTTATGGCAAGATGCGAAGGTTATTAAAAATGTCTTTAATAGGAAAGACCTGGCGATAAGAGAAAAAATTGAGATTTTAAAATCTTGTGAGAATGAGAATGTTATTAATGTTAGGAAAGCTGAAGAGTTGAGCAGTGCCTGGAGGTATGTGGGCAAAATATCGTTGCTAGTTTCGGAACATTTATTAATTTTAATATAAAAACTAAAGATCCTAGTTCTCTACTCTTATTAGTATTTACAATTTTAGCATAACTTCGGTAACTGTCTGATTATTACTTTCGGCTATTTTATATTTCTTTTGTAATTTTTAAAAAATATTCTGTGTGATGTAATTTAAATTTTGTGTAGTTCGGTTTTAATTCTATGTAACTGATGATGGTATATAACAGCGTTTCTCAAACTTTTTTCATTTGCGACCCCATTTTTAATTACGAGATTTTTCGCGACCCCAGATATTAAATATGAAATCGACCCTATTTTTCATTGCGAGATTTTTCGCGACCCCAAGTATTAAATATGAAATATATTACGAGATTTTTCGCGATCCCAGGTATTAAATATGAAATAAAACATACAAATCTTTTTCGTGACCCCAGGTATTAAATATGAAATAAAACATACAAGTACATGCGATCCCAGGTATTAAATATGAAATAAAACATACAAGTATATAAATCATTTCCCAGATATTAAATATGAAATAAAACATACAAGTACATAAATCATTTACACAGTTATTAAGATGAACACAATCAGCCAACTACACTGAAAATTCATATGTTCTAAGATGAACACAATCAACCAACTACACTGAAAATTCATACGTTGTCAAGTTAAATGTTGGCATTTGTGAAATTACATAATAAACTGAAATTCAAGTTAATATTGGGTGTTTTGTGAAATTACATATAAACTGAAATTCAAGTGTTTGCCAACCAACCACACCGAAAATTCATATGTTGTCATACGTTAAATATTGGTGTTTGTGAAATTACATAATAAACTGAAATTCAAGTGTTTGAATTTAATTTTTGCAAACCCCATTTTGGGCCGCGAAGCGAAATGGGTCACGACCCAAGTGAAATCCAGCATTTCGCTTCGCGACCCCAAATAGGGTCGCGACCCATAGTTTGAGTAGCATTTCGCTTTGCGACCTGGGATCACGACCCATAGTTTGAGAAGTGCAGCATTTCGCTTCGCAACCCCAAAGGGGGTCGCGACCCACAGTTTGACAAACGCTGGTATATAACATAACAAAAGCATTTTTACTGTTATTAAAATGTTAATCTATTACGTTTGACTGCTAAAAGTGCTTTTTATTGTATGAACTTGCATCACTATGAATTTCATAAAAATCTGCTAATTAGTTAAGTTATTAGAAAGGGACATGCACATATGTAAGGTGACATGATAGAGATGAAGAGCATCTAATTATGGAGATATATAAGATCACTCATATCTGTAAACAGACATGAGTCTGATCTTATAAGCCTCCACTTCCTTTGGAAAGCAGGCTAACAAGTTGTTCAATATAATGATGCTAAATGAGTGAAGAAAAATTCTTATTATATGATATTAAGGGATATGAGTACTTTTGAATTTATAATATAGTATATATATATAAGATCGGAAGAGCGTCGTGTAGGGAAAGAGTGTAGATCTCGTTCTTATAAGAAATCGTATAACTACACCGTCATTTCTTTCGTGTGATTTTTTAAACTATTCTCTAAAAAGATCTCTGTCATGTTTTTTCATCTGGAAAGACATTTTCTTTACAAATTCTTATAAGAAATCGTATAACTACACTGTCATTTCTTTCGTGTAATTTTTTAAACTATTCTCTAAAAAGATCTCTGTCATGTTTTTTCATCTGGAAAGACATTTTTTGCTTTCGTTAATTTTTCAATTTAAATAAAATTATTTGAATGTTGATTAGTTTTTCTCTTTGTTTTCGAAATAATTTTTTTCGACTTTGACTAAATTAAAAATATTTTCACAGTAGTAATAACAGTAGTGAGTTAGAATTGATATGATCAACTCCCGTAACAGTAGTGAGTTAGAATTGATATGATCAACACAGTGGTGAGTTAGAATTGATATGATCAACTCCCGTAACAGTAGTGAGTTAGAATTGATATGATCAACACAGTGGTGAGTTAGAATTGATATGATCAACAGTATGATCAACTCCACACTTCGTAGCTTTGGCCAAATCTAGAAATGGCCAGCCATTTCGTGAATTGGTTAGACTTTAGGCATTAGCTGTAACATATATACATGTATATATAGAAAATATCAATATAAATCCATCTTCTAAGCTGAAATGTTAAATTTATATAAGTTATATATATATTTTATATATGAGCAGTATTTTCGACATTAAAAGAGAAAAGAAAAAATATTGTTTAAACAAGTATAATTTTATTGATGATAATGTAATTATGTTTTTAATTGTAATGTCCAAATATTTTTAAGAGACGGAGTAAACACCATAAGCACTACCAACGTACTACTACTGGTGCAATATGCATATAAACAACAATGGAACTTTACGATGGACAATGCTGCATTACACTAATAGCTCGCATCCACACATGTCACTATGACATGTGCATGCTTGTGCAAGCATGTGTGAGTAGAAATACGATAATGTGGTAAGCATAGTGCCGTATTGTTATTATTACTATGGCACTGTGCCACTAGCATCCTTTTGCTCTCCTAAGTGATACAAGATAGAATTTTATTTTTTATACAAAATAAGAGAATTGTATAGTATTGTTGAAGATAAAATTAAATATTACAAGCAAACATAAATAAATTAATAAATATATTTATATAGCGAGAAAATTTGAGGATGCTGCAGTTATCAGGGGCAATGCCTATACATGAATTACCCCTGATAATATACATCTGTAAAATCACTTCTGGAATTTTAGGAAAATCAAAAGATAGATTTATATATGTGGTTTAATCTTTCTTGGGATGTTTTTTAAAATTCATTTAGCAATATGAGTACAAAAAAGAAATAGCCACATAAATAATTTATAATATAATGAATATTGTAATGAGTAATATATTTTAAGAAAAGTTTCATAATCAATTCACTGTTTTGGATGATTTTGATTTGTCTATTAATTAAAATTTGATTAAAAAATTAACTATTAAAACTAGAATGTTAAAATTAACTTTCAGTTCTAAAATTTGTTTTTTATAAATGCCTTAAGAAAATGTTTTCTTAAGGCAATTATTAAAATATATATTATAATTGCCTTAAGAAATAATAAATATATTAATAGTCAAACATGGCTGGCTGGATGTCTCTTTTTTAGACGAACCACTATACCAATTCTATAAATATGGTATCGTTAGAAAGATCTAATTTTCGGATGTCTGCAACAGCCAAAATTATTTGTCATTATTAATAATTTAAAAATTAAGAAATAATAATTGTAGTTTCTATTATTGCCAATAGATGGCACTAAGTGTTAGCAGCGTAGTGATAACATATGGCTTAACTGATTTTTTAACACCACCGATATCTGTCACGATAACATCATGTTGCAGCGATGATGACGTCAAATATTATTACACTAACATGACATCATGATATATCAGTTTTGTTGTGCCATGATGGCGTCACATAGGGGGACTGCTTAGAGGACTGTCATCACCGATGTGAATACATTGGAATCCATTAATTTTGTGTCCAATTTTAGTGTTAATTTAGCCAGCATACATATCAGGATAACGTAATCGCAAGTCACATTTTATTTCAGCATCGTATGACATTACTATTTATTAATGTTTTACATTATTACGTCATTGTGATGTCATCATCGCGCTGACGATTATTAATAATTTAAAAATTAAGGAAAAAAGTTAAATTAAAATTGTAATTCTAAAAGACAAACTGTACAAGTGGCACAGTAACTTAATAATGACTGCCATCTAATGATTCATATATGTTTTAAAAAAATTTTTCCAATGATATTCCAAGATCACTGTGAATTTTGAAAGGTCTTATCTGCTCATTTATATGAGCAAATTAATAGTCAAACATGGCTGGCTGGATATCCCTTTTTCGGTTGAACTTCTGTACCAATTTCTATAAATAGGGCATCTTTAGAAAGGTTTAATTTTTGGATGTCTGCGACAGCCCAAATTATTTGTTGGTATTAATGATTTAAAAATTAAAGAATAGAAATTACATTGAAATTGTAGTTCCTCTAAAAAACAAATTCGCATATGGCGCTGTAATGTAATAATGGATATCATTTTACGATTCCCTCTTGGATTCCTTACACGAGTTTGTAAGTGTTTTTATCATTATATACAGTATTATTAGATTAAATCATAAGATTATATTTCTGCTCATTTATATGAGCAGGTAATTTCTAGCTAATACAAAATATTAAAAAAATAAGTGAGTTAATTAAAAATGCAAATTTCTGCTCATTTATATGAGCAGGTAATTTCTAGCTAATACAAAATATTAAAAAAATAAGTGTTATGTAAAAAATTCTTCACTTTTACTTGATTATCACACCATAATTTCAACGTTGTTTCCATCTTAGTAATAATACCATGATGTTTATGAATTATGCTTGAGTTCAAGGATTGAGCATTTTTCACTGCATCGAGAATTCTTTCTTTATCTTTTATGATTGTTCTTACTGTGGATTTCAGGTAGCTCGAGACTTCTTTGCCAATTCACAAATTTTCATTCTGTTATCAAAATCCTTGATAATGTTAAGTTTACATTCCAAATATATCATTTTCCTTTTCTTTCTAGGTGCAGGAGAATCAGATTTATTTCGTTTGAATGACATAGTTTTTTAAAAGTTTAGAAAACATATAACAAAACAATCTTAACTTTCATCAATCATAGAATCGTAATCGTGCATGTGGAATTCGTGCGAAATGCGTCCAATGTGTATCACAGCAAGAGAAATACTGAAGATAGCATGTAGCATTGTTGCCAAATGAAAAAGTCGAGAACTGCGTAACTCCAAGTTCGCTTGAGTCAGGGTATTACTATGTAATACATTAACAAATAATTTTTATTAGAAAAGTTTTGGTTGCTTGAGTTTTCCAAGCTTTTTTTAATAACAGATCATCTATTCAAGTTTTTGAAAACACTCAACTTTCATGCAGTTCTACTAGCATTAAATATTACTAATTTAATTAAAAAATAATTTTTTTTTAATAAAAATTGAATGTTTGAATAAAGTGTTTTATTTTTACATACTATAAGAATTAAAAAATAAGAAATTTTTGTCACATGTAAAGGTCAATCATTTTGGCACCAGCAATTTCTGATGATTATATTAGGTCACAAAAATTTTCCTTGAGAATTCCTATTCTAAGTCATTCATTTAAATACATTCTAGTAAATATATTTAAATGAATGACTTAGAACTATATATTTCTATTTCTATAGAAATAGAAATATATAGAAATAGTCATTCATTTATAGAATAGAAATATAATATATAGAAATTTATAGAATATAGAAAGAGATAGGTCTTAAGAAAAGCCAAGCTGATAAATTTGGTTTTTTTAAGACCTATCTATTAAATAAATTTTAAATTAAGTCATTTAAGTTCACACTCTTGTTCTTGTCGATATAATTTCAAAAAATCCCTATTTCTTTTGAGCTCAGTATTTTATATGATTACCATCTAATTCTAAATATAATGCATCAATGTTTATATTGCTTGAAGATTTTAAACTTAGTTTCTTTGTTATCATACTTGTTAACAGTTTACTCTGATAGCCAATTGTCACTACAGGTTCTAAGTGATGGATACCATCGAGTATGTATGGTAGAGGTAAGGTTCTGGAGATAAGTTGTTGTTGAGCTGTCATTCTGTGATGGGTCTGTGGCCACACAGTGGGAACCAAAAAACAGACTCTTTGGCCAAGTTATTGGCTAGGGGTTTGGTGTCCGTTACCATTCCTCTTTCCACCAGCTATATTAAAGATACTTTACTGTGCCGATCAATGACAACTGATAGGAGAGCTGGAGTAGATATACAGTATATAAGATCACCTGTTCCCGCCTATCTGTGGTGGGCAGAACTCCTGTTAGCACTGACTGTCATTTAACTCAGTTTTTAACAGACAGTTCCTCCTATTACATTTCCATCCTTGGAGTTGGTGATAGAAGCTGCAGCTGTGGCTGTGTTATGCACTGCACTGCACTGTCTACTTCACTGCCTCACACAGAAGCCTTCTATCAGGGTATAATAGACATGAATTAGACTAAGTCCAAAAGTGAAGTATAATATATACTTGCAGCAAGTCAAAGGAATCTTGCAAACTCAGGCAACTGAGAGATGCAATCAATTGGCTATTGCATTGATCTTGTCTGCAGTTGGCTGATTACACTCCTTTATAGGTGGAAGAATGTCTCGTGGTATAGCCTTCAGCTCTCACTCTGGAGCTATCTCTAGTCATCTGGCAATATCATAAACATAGCACTATATATCTAAGACTGAGAATCCTGGATGGTAGGTGAAGCTGTAATCCTTGGCTCACTGCAGCACTCAGGTTGGAGAGAGCAGCTAAGCTGGAACTCTGGACCTATCAGTTGGGTGGACTGTGGATGCAGGGGAAGCAATGCCAAACTGCATCCCAATGGCAGTTATGATTAAACTATATTACAGACTTCTGTAGTGCCTTTTGGCAGAGCAGAGTGATTGCTGTTTGATTGCATGTGTCTGAGACCTAAAAGTGAGCTGAACTAAACTCATTCTGCACATTAAATGTACTGCCATTGACAGCCGCCCACCATTGCTTGCATTTGCAGTGGTGTCAGGCACAAAAAAACTGGACTGCTATGGAATGGAACTGGATTGTCTTCAGTGATGAATCCAGATTCAGTTTGGCACTGACAGTTGTCAGTGCACCAAACTGAAGACAACCATGTTTGCCATGTCATGTTTGTGTTTGGAGGTTCTCTGGTCAATGCCATACCTGCCTTTACTGTTGAGCAATACACTATTCCACAGCTGGTGTAATGGTCTGGGGAGCCATTGCATATGATAGCCAGTCACCTCTAGTGGTCTCAAGGAACAATGACAGCATAGCAGTACAGTGATATTTTCAGAACATCATGCAGCCATATGTGTTGCCTCTCATGGCAGAGTTCCCTGCAGACATTTTCTAGCAGGATAATGCTTGACTGCATATAGCAAGGGTATCACTACACAGATATAAAGCAGGATGCCATATAGGCCCTGTATGCCTCTGCCCCTGCGGGTGGGGGAAAGGAATACACCTGCAATTTGACTCGTGTGTCATAAGAGGCGACTAAAGGTCCCCAATCTTAAAGTGTGAGCTACTGTGCCAAGAAGATGAATGGCGAAGGGAAAGAAGTCTTGAATGGTGTGCCTGTCCAGAGCTTGATCGACTCTTGGCAGATGGGGGAACTTCCGGGACCTTGTGTGGGTACAGGTGGGCCATGCCCAAATTGACATTTTTACACTTGCCAGTCCAAAACCTTGATGGAAGGAAACTTAACTAAAACTTTAACAAAAAACCCAAAAAAGCTATCGGACCCTCTATTGAAGAGAAGACTGCACTGATGCCAAAGTAGAGAGTGTAAGTGTAACACCATCTGGTGATAAACTCCTACTTGTTTTCTAATTGCTCATTTTGAATCTGATGTGCCTCTGGGGAAACTATCCCCATTTTTTATAGAAAAAGTCGTTCATGGCATTTCTTCTGATGTCCAGCACATTAAGAAGCTCTGATCAGGAAACCTTTTATTAGAAGTGTACCACAACAAGGCTGGTGTCTTTACAATCCAAAACTTTAGTGATAAAATGTCCTTTTATTATTTTTTGTTAGAAGGACATTAAATTAAGATTTAATGTCCTTCTACCTACACAAAACCCTCAATACATCAAGATGGGTGATTAGGGAACCAGATCTAATGGACGTTACTGACGAGAAGTTGTTGCAGGGATTTGCCTCTGCTGGTGTAACTACTGTCCGTTGCATTGCGATCCATTGTGATGGCAAGCAAATCCCCACAAGGAATATTATTCTGACATTCAATACTCCTCAGCTACCAAGTTCCATCAATGCAGGATATCTACATTGTAAAATCAGACCGTATGTGCCTAATCCCTTAAGATGCTTCAACTGTCAGTGGATCAAAGACTTGCCGTGGTAAAGCTACCTGTCCCAAATGTGGAGGACAACCACAATGATGAAAACTGCACTGGTGGACTATGTTGCGTTAACAGTCGTGGAAACCATCCGGCATACTCTCGATCCTGCCCCACTTGGAAGATCGAGAAAGACATTCAATCAACACAAGTTACCCAGAACATCTCATATACTGAGGCTCGCAAGTTGCCTCATTTCATCTGGCGAAGACGTTTGCAGCTGCAGTGAAGACTAAAAACATCATCTCCATCGGTGTTCAAACTGAGATCTCCTGCCCACCCACTGAATCATTTTCAGAGTGGATGAGAAAGATCTGTAGTCCTTCACAGACACCAAAAACATCATCCTCTACAAGTACCATTCTCTCAGTAGCAACTAGTCCTTAACAATCTGCACCACAAAGTAATATTCCCAAGCAACAACGAAAGAAATGGCTAGGCATCGAAAAGCCAATAGCAAGAGACACCAGCCAGGAGCGATCAGAGATATCTGCCAACAGCTCCGAAGATATGGAAGTGGGGAATACCGCCTCACAACCAAATGAAAAATTATTGAAGAAGAAAAAGGGAGGATTCCGATTCTCCCCCTACATAAATTCCATTGATGTTTAGTACAATTATTCAATGGAATTGTTGTGGTCTCTACCACAATCTTGCTAATGTTAGGTCCCTAATCTCTTCATTCAGTCCTGCTTGTATTGCTCTCCAAGAAACATATCTTAAACCTGGAGATGCATTTTCACTGAAGAACTATAGCATCTTCCGTAAAGACAATACCAGTCACGATCATGCCATGGTGCGGTTACAATTCTAGTAGCCCACCATATTCCATCTTTGGCAGTTAACTTGCAATCAGACCTTCAGGCGATTGTTGTATGTCTTTTGGTTGGATTTTGCTTCACTTTATGTTCAGTCTACCTACCCCCTGACGAAAGAGTACATGAAGCAGACCTAAAGGTATTAATTGATCAGCTTCCCACTCTGTATCTTCTGTTAGGCGATTTCGACAGACACCACCACATATGGGGATGTGATGATGATAATTGTCATGGTAGGACCGTTGAAAAAGTGCTATCTGATTACCATCTCGCCCTTTTCAATACTGGAGCTCATACATATTTTCATGCACCTAGCCGGACATTCACTGCCATTGATCTTTTGATTTGCTCACTCAATCTCCTCCCAAAGTAGAGTTGGCACGTTAGCGACAACCTGTACGGGAGTGACTACTTTCCCAACTTCTTAACACCAATGGGACCAGGGAGTTGTCATCTATCCCGCCCAACAAGATGGAAGATTGAATCTGCAGACTGGAAGCTATTTTCCAGCCTTACTTCAATAACTGCAGACATAGTTAGATTCCAGATATCGATAATGCAGTTGAAACTGTCACAGAGTGCATTATAGAGGCAACCGAAGAATCTATTCGTAAAACTTCAGCAAGATTTTGCAAACATTACAGACCTTGGTGGAATCACGACTGTGAGATGGCCCACAAAAAACAAAAGAAGGCATGGGGTATTTTTCGCCACTACCCCACTCAGAGAAATCTCATTGCCTTCAAACTTGCAAAGGCCAACTTTCAAAAGATCTGACGTTTGAGCCAAAGGGATTCTTGGAGGAGATACATTTCTACTATCATGTCCTCTACTAGTTCCAAGGTGGTATGAAACAAAATCTGTAAGATCAACGGCACAGCTACATTCCAACAAATTTCCATGCTCGAACATAATATGATTATCAAGGTATTGCTAATCTTCTTGCCTCCACATTCTCGTCTGTTTCTAGTAGTAGCAGTTACCTGATTCTTTTCAATTTGTAAAGTCGCGTGTCGAAAATGCTCCCTTGAACTTCAGGCCCTCTACACCTGAAGAATACAACACCCCTTTTACAATGGTTGAGCTTCACACATCTTTGCACCATTCTGGCAATACTGCTGTAGATCCAGGCACAATCCACTACAGCATGTTGAAACACTTTTTGCCAGATTCTCTTTCTAACATCTTGTTCCTCTTTAATCGAATATGGGCAGAGCATGTGTTCCCATCATCCTAGACTAGAGCTATTATCATTTCTTTCACCAAACCAGGAAAAGATCCCAAGAACCCTTCTCACTATAGACCAGGGGTGGGCAATTATTTTCTGCCGAGGGCCGGATTGACAATTTTCAGGAGGAAGCGGGCCGTATAAAAATTGAAATGTACCTAAGGCCGAATTTAACCTTACGGCGCCATTATGTAATTATAATTTTCTTTAAAAACATAAGTATTTTATCAAACTGATTGATTGTTAACAACCTATAAGATCAGAATGTTACAAAATATTAGGTACCTACGTAATTAATTTTATAAAAAAAATTACAAACTTAATTGAATGCTACCTACATAATTATTTTTGTAAAAACAAATTTACAACTTAATATGAGATATGTGAAATTTGTTATGCTCATAATTAATTATATCATCAAAATTTGATTAACTCGGTAGTGTACGTGTAGACCATTTACAACTTAATGTGAATGGAGAAATTTACTATGTTCATGGTTAATCATAGCATCAAAATTTGGAATAACTCGGTAATGTACATGTACACCAGCGAGAATGTCCATTATTTTACACTACAGAGTATTCATTATTTTATTTTTTCTTTTCGACTAGAATTTTACAAATGTGGCATTGAAACTGTAGTTTCAATGCCACTTATATTCCAGTTCATGCGGCGGGCCGTATAAGACGCTTTCGCGGGCCGGATCCGGCCTGCGGGCCGCCTTTTGCCCACTCCTGTTATAAGCTGTTTATCCTTCAATGTTCAAAAAATTTTTGTAAAACCGTGTAAACCGAAACAGTATAAATTAATTATTGTGTAAATTGAAGGGTACAGAATAATTTATGAATATCTAATTCTAATTATATATAGATATTTTATGTATTAGAATTTAAACCGTTTAAAAAATTATATTATAAATATGATATATGATTTTTTCTTGTTCTGCCATGGAGAAACTAAATAGAGAATATATTCTTCTATGACAGTGATATATAGAACTACAATATGTTCTAAAAGAGAATATAAGTCATTGTCATAGAAATGAAATCGCACGCATACCTCATAAAAATAAAAGCTCTCACAATATTTCATGTAGGTAGCATGTTTACAGTTTCTCGCAAAAATCAATATATCGTTGTAAAAAAAATGTATTATTGATTATTTATTTACATATATCTTAATTATTTAATCAGCAAATCAAAGAATGATGAACAAGTTGAATTAAAATAATTTTTTTCAAAATTTGTTTATTATTTTTTATGAATTATTTTTCGCTATTCAAGCAAAATATTGTCATATAATACATTACTCATAGTTCAATAACTACAAGATAAAATTTATTTATTGAATTTTTTAATGTGAGAAATAAAACAAGTGTTGAATTAAAATAATTTTTTTCAAAATTTGTTTATTATTTTTCATGAATTATTTTTCGCTATTCAAGCAAAATATTGTCATATGATACATTACTCATAGTCAATAACTACAAGATAAAATTTATTTATTGAATTTTTTAATGTGAGAAATAAAACAAGTTAGTAAATACACTTACAACGTAATAATGACAATCGTTCACATTATTTACGTCATCAGTCATAGGACTTATATGATTTAATAATAATCACAACTGTTGTGTCATCCATTGCGTCATTTTCATGTTATTGCGACGCGTACCATTGCTATTTTATTATATTAATATGCATTATTGTGTTACTGAAGGTAATGACATTATTGCAAACTGTAATATTGCTGCGTTGTTTTGAAGTAATATTATCAATATGTCATTGTGATATAATAATATTGTTGCATCATTGTCACTTAATACAATTATGTTGCTGACCCAACAATAGAGTTGTTATAACGTAACTCTATTGTTGCGTCGCGGTTGTCACATCTTTTTCATTTTCAGTATTGTGACATAACAGTGATTTCTAGCAGATTTGTGATGCGTTTTTGAAAGTACATTATAAGGGTCACATTTTCAGATGTCTTTTTTCTACAAAGCCTATTATTATAATTCGATTTGGATTAAAATCGAATTTTCCCGACAAGTTTTTACGATTTATCATCTGAATTTCAAAAAATAATTTAGATAAGTACTTCGACTTACTATAATTAAAAATAATTCTCATTATTATTGGATAAGAATAAATCTACTGTAGATTAATTAATGTTCTTTTAATTCATGATGGAAAATTTATTTATTTGAAAAATATTTGAATGTTTTCTATTCCACAGAAAATTTAAAGAATTATAAATTCTATATCAGAAAATAATAATAGGGCAAAATTTCTGAGAAAATGAGTATATTTCATTCAAAGTTTCTTAAAAATTCACTGTTATACAGGTTCAAATATATATTTATTCACATTTATTAGTGAAAAATATATTATTAAAATAATAAATCAAGCTCTTTAGATTATATAAAATTATCATGATTCATAAAAAAAATATAGAGTGGCAGGATTAACTCCTAATAAAGGAATCGCTTATCATTTGAAGGATATCTGTTCATTTCCTGGTCCCACATCGCCAGTTTTTCAGGAGAGGTCCAGAATTGGCCCATTACAACGAAATTGGAAGTTGAAAGATGTAGTTTAATGTGTTAAACCGTAGCCTTTAACTTCCTGGTTAATCCTATCACAGGAGTCAGCTAGTTTGTGGCAAGCTTTGAAATAGCAACGCTAAATTTCACAGCAAAAATATTTACTGTGTAATTTAGCGTTATAACTGAAACTAATCTGACTCAAAAGCATGAATTGATAACTTCTTTAAATATAAATATGTAAATGAATGATATAAAATCACTTAAGATATAAAAATTTCTGTTAATAATATAATAAAAAGTATTTATGGAAATATCAATAAAAAGAGAAGAAAATATAAATACAGTAAAATCTGTCAACCTCTATATCCTGGACAACTCTCTATCTTGTATCTTGAACAATTGTTTGTAATAAGATGGACACTTTTTGCTTATTAGTTGAAATAATATCTTAAATTTCATTTAGATTTATAAGATTATTTGAAATAAAATTCTTAAATTTTATTTAGGGGTTTAGAAGATTAACCAAAGGAATTTGTGTAAGAGAAACTTATAACATTGTTAGAAGATTAGCCAAAGGAATTTGTGAAAGAGAAACTTATAACATTGATTAGTCTTGTCTTGAGATTCAAAAGAATTTGTGAAAGAGAAACATATAACATTGATTAGTTATGCCTTGAGACATGCCTCGAAGATGGTTGCTGATGACTTATAAATCCATGGTTTAATTATTACTGTAAATACAAACACTGAGTATTTAGAAAAATCAATCTAGCCAAATTATAGACAGAATATTTCATTGCAATAAAATAAAAAATATTTGGGCTATAATTGGTTAGTTTTGGTTTAGTTTATATTTTAACTTTTTTCTTTGAGAATTGTGTGCTGTTTCTATTGCTGTGATTAAGCTTGCCTTAGAGATCTTAAAAAGCAGTAAAAGAAAATTAAACAAACTGACATTAGATCAAAAGAAGGAATTGTGTGCTGTTTCTATTGCTGTGATTAAGCTTGCCTTAGAAATCTTAAAAAGCAGTAAAAGAAAATTAAACAAACTGACATTAGATCAAAAGAGGCAAGTTGTTGATCATTTACTATTCTGGATGCAGTGATATGGATTTATGTTGCATTACAAGAAGTTTCAGAATTAACTATTCAGAAATATTTTTAAAAAGCTGGGTTTCTTATAGATTTCACTGAGGAAGGAATGCAAGAAGTCAATAACTTTGACCTAGGAGGAAAACTGAGTGCTCTTCCTAAGAACTATCATCATAAAATTTTAACTGTTGTCAAAATTTGCAAGAACTTCAATCTTGTCCATCATGAATATGAAAATTGTACAGCCAGTGATTTAATTGAAAAGATTATATCCAGCTCAATTCATATAGAGTAGGAAGAGGAACCGATTAATCATGAAACAGTTTTGGAATATGAGAGGAATTTTAACGATGAGTATTTTATAATAATACCAGCCATTGTTTGCCAGCGATTGTTGAAACTCTATTTGGTATAAGAAAAAATAAAATTGAAAATATTTAAAAATAAATAAAATTGAAAATGTGTGGATAAAGTGTAAATTAAATAGAAAAAAGGCAAACTCTACATACAGACTTCTTCTCAAATAAATAGTTTTTATGTTGAAAGTACTGACAGATTGCAGTTTGTATTTGATATTTTGAGTTTCATTTAAAATAATAAAGGTTTCCAATTTGAATTGAATAAAGGTTTGCATTGACTTCTCAAATAAATAGTTTTTATGTTGAAAGCACTGACAGATTGCAGTTTGTATTTGATATTTTTGAGTTTCATTTAAAATAATAAAGGTTTGCATTGACATGAAAATTTAGTGTTTAATATGTTTAGAAAAAAAATTTTTTTTTATGAATCTCTCTATGTTAGACACCTCTCTAAGTTGAACACATTTTGAAGGAAGCAAATGTGTCCAACATAGAGAGGTTTCATTGTATATGAAACCAACATAAAAATATTTATTATAATTACTAAATAAAAATTATGAGGATTATTTATTAAGAATCATTAAATCACAATAATTTTGATTAACTGTACAGTTTTAAATAAAAACAATTGTTTTTTTTAATTAATTAAATTAGTATGATATATCGGATGATAATTACAGTATGAAGATGCAAAAATATACGGAAAAATGTAATCTTTTGAATTTGGTAAATATCAAAATATTTATTTTAAATCGGACGTAGGCTTATTAATTTTAGCAGATATATTTGAAAACATTACAGATGTTTTTATGAAATATGTAAAATATAAATTAATCACTGATTAATATTGTTTATCATATACTGTACAGTAGTCCTACATAAAATGTAATTCTAAAGATGATTGATATTAGTTTACAATGATGAAAATATGATTTGATAAAAGAAAGAATGCTAGAAGGAACATAGCAACCCTCTCAATAAAAAGATCTGTTATAATCTCCCGATCTGTTACTGAGATTATTGGATCATCAGATGAGATCCAATAATTTATTTATTTATTTTCATAGCCATTATATTATTTATAATGGTGAAAAATAAATACATGAAAGATTTTGGTAAATGAAATAATTATTTAATAAATCAGGTATTAATAATTTTTTTATTTGGTAAACATGACTGACTATTTTGCATATGATAAATTTCCAGTTCTATATTGATGTGAAAAATATTCTGACAGTTCAGAAATTGAATACACACTGTATTTTATATTACTGTATTTATATTATAACTGTAATGTAAATAAAGTATTATTACAAAACACTCATGGACTTTATTTATTTTTAGATTATTGTACATGCATACCATATTCTATATTAATCATAGATATTATTTATGTTTGCTTTCATGGACATCGTTTGCTAATGAATGTAGTTAATTTTTCATCTTTATAGAAACTGATTCTAAGTAACTTGTCTAGGCTCTCCAGTAAAAATGCCATAAAAATAAATTGGTTGTAAGTTTACATGAATTGAACGATTATCTAAAATATGAATGTTCTGTAACGTATGGTACTTTGAATATTTTAGGAGAACCTCATAGACAAAATATTAAAGCAAATGCATTATAATTTTATACATTTATTATTATCAATATATAAAATTTATTTAAATCATTTCAAATAAATAATAATGTTAATCATATGTAACAAATATCTTGAGAGATTTTGGCATTTTAATGTTTCAACGCTCGACCTTTCATAAGATGGAAGCGTAATCTGCTTCCATCTTAGAGGATTCGGGTTCAATTCCCAGGTATCATATCTCAAAATATTTGCAAGAAGATTCCGGGTTCGGCTTGTTGAATCGCAACATCCATCTGACTGCTAATCCCATTAAGAGTATGGGCGGCCGTGGTGGCATGGAAATGCTCGCTGCTTAGTACACACCAAGTAGAAAATGGAATAAAACCATACAGAAGAAAAATATAGACTACTTAGTAAATATCAAAATCAATATGCTTTTATTTAAATTATAAATAATTCTCTAAAATTTCAATTTGAGTTCTATGATTCTCTCTTCTTTCATTATCGTGATGACAAACAGTCAAAAGAAACAGATACATGTTATCCACGCGTTAACCTGAATCGGGAAAAATATAGTAGTCAAACTTTCCTATTTGGAACAATTGAATTGAATGCATCACTCTTAGTTTTGAAATCGGCCGAATGGCCGAGTGGTAAAGCTGTGGCTTACCACCCTGGAGGATCCGGGTCCTACACCTCCAGTTTTTTTAGGAGGAGTCCGGACCCGACCCCGGCCTGTTGAACCCTATTCTTCAACCATCCGGTTGACTCCATCATTGGTGTTGGCCAGCTTGTGATGGGCTCCATAAGTGGCCGCCGCCAGATTAATAACTATATCCCTCGTGTGATATGGCGGCTTAACATACCTAACCTTAGTTTTCAAATTATGTTTTATATTTTATGACTTATTTCTTGGTGTTCTGTTTTCGTGCTAAAAATTTTCCAAATATATTGTCATTACTTTTATTTCTTACAGAATGTTTATTTTTAGATAATATATAATTCTAAACGTCATATATTAGGCTTTATTTAATTTTCTTCTATTTGCAATTAATTTAATTTAAAGCATAAAACGATTAGTCATTTTTAACATTGCACCCATAAGAAATAAGGATTCTACTTACGACAGTTCGAATAACAACTTTATTTTTTTATTTTAATTTAGTACAAAATTAAATGGTAAGTATTAGATTCGCCTTAATTTTTTTTTTGTAAAAGTAAATTAATTAAAAGCGATGAATTGAACATAATGTATTAATACTTGTCATTATTCGACTTTGCATATTTTTTTTCAAATTATAAATAATAAAATTTTTATCAATATTACGTTCGATTATATTTAGCATATACCTGATTCTCTAGTCATTCCAATAATATACAGGTATAAGAATTTAAAATTGGATAATAAATCAGTTGAAATATAGTTTTCAGTGATCCAATATAGATTATTTTCAATAATAATGGTTTCCTAGAAAACCTCAATAACATATGTGAATTTTATTCAAATCGAATAATATTTGCGTGAGTCATAGTGATGACTGATCGACAATGATAAATA
This sequence comes from Olivierus martensii, assembly GCA_000484575.1. Classification (NCBI taxonomy): domain Eukaryota; kingdom Metazoa; phylum Arthropoda; class Arachnida; order Scorpiones; family Buthidae; genus Olivierus; species Olivierus martensii. The sequence goes on from AYEL01080712.1 coordinate 64,950, forward strand.
TAATTTATTTCAATGGAAAGGGTCAAATATGGCTTTAAAATCGCATTGACTAGTAGATCTGTGTGATTTTAAAGCGATTTTTGGCCCTTTCCATATCATTATATTATATATGCTACTATTATCATTGAATAAATAGCATCAAATTGCTCTAAACAAACAGATAAAGAAGAAAACTGTAATTCAGATCTAAATTTGAGAATAAAATTAATAACATTTATAGCATTTAAACGTCATATTAATTTAAGTTATATATAGTTTATTTGAATACATATAATAAGAGAAACAATTAAAATGTATAATTTAGAAAACGGTGTTAAATTCATAAATACCTAAAAGAGAAAATTAAAGAAATAATTTTCGATGAAACATTAAAAATAGAATCATATCTACACAAAAATCACTTAGCAACATTGCACATATAGAGTAAAATAAAAATATATATTTTATTAAAGTTATTCATCTGAAAATGAATATATGAGTTTATTTATATTTATTTATTTACCTAAAAGAATCATATCTACACAAAAACCATTTAGCAACATTGCATATATAGAGTAAAATAAAAATATATATTTATTTTAATAAAGTTATTCATCTGAAAATGAATATATGAGTTTATGTTTTTTTTTTTTTTTTAAGATTTAGCGTATGATTTTCATTTCAGAACTAATGTAATCATAAAATATATCATATCAACAGATTCCGTAACTAAAAGGCTGAATGGATTTTATTCAATCAGTTATCTAAACTCAGACTAAAGCATATTTATTCAGCTTAATCGAAAAATTGATTATGCGATTATACGAAGCATTCAGCAAAACAATATTTTATTTCTGGCACAACGATTTCAATATTATTCTAATTTTAAAGTTGAAAATGTAATCATAAAATATATCATATCAACAGATTCCGTAACTAAAAGGCTGAATGGATTTTATTCAATCAGTTATCTAAACTCAGACTAAAGCATATTTATTCAGCTTAATCGAAAAATTGATTATGCGACCATACGATGCATCCAACAAAACAATATTTTATTTCTGGCACAACGATTTCAATATTATTCTAATTTTAAAGTTGAAAAATATGTAGATTAAATTAAACATTACTTAAACATAAGCTTTTTATAAATCACGATTTATATTTTATTTTAAGTTATCTAAATATTGTATTAATTTATCCCTCCATTCATTTTCACAGATTTAATAACACTTGTTTAGTTTCAGGTTTAAATATGTTACTGTACAAGTTTTGGGGATATTAAACTAGTTTTTGTCTATTTGTGAATTCAGTTAAACTGAATGCTTTTTCTCCTGTTTTATATTCTCATTAGAGCCCGTATAATTTACTCTTACGACTACTTTCAATCTTTACGTCTAAAATTTATACGAGTTCAAAATTTTAAAGAGAAATAATAAATCTTGAGAAATTCGTAAATTAAGTCACAGTAAAAATCTTTTAAAATATGTGTAGTAGCATTAACACGTCAAGTTACTTTTTTATATTATGTTATTATTAATTTTATAAAAAAATTATAATTTTGTCTATCAAATCAATTATTTAATAATTAATTTTGTTTTTGTATGAAATATGCATAGTATTAAAATTTCAATAATATTTACTATTACAAAAACTTTAAAATTAGTTTTAAGATAAATATCAGGTCATCCTATAACTTGCTAATTTAATTAAGTATATATTCCATAAAATAAGACCATCTCATCTTAATAATATTCACAAAGCTTTAAAAATTCATGTTTAGACAAGCTGAGACACGTTTGGACAAGTACTGTATAAAAACGACATTATTTTTGAGATGACCTGATATTTAAGCAAAAAATTATTATTATTATTACTATTATTATTATTATAAAAACAATAATTTAAAAACACACTGAAGTTTATGTTTTCATTTGAATTTACGAGATGTTTAAGAGTTTTTTTATTTTAAAATTCATTATACGAAAAATGATAAAGAAAAATATGGTCTGCTATATTTAATTTTGTTTTTATTCGTATAACTTTGTACGAATTTTATTAAAGTAAGTTCTCACAATAATTTGGAGTAAAAATTGTTAATAAATAAAAGTGTCACGTTACAGATTTTTATCGTTATTCTCAGAGGCATCATTAAAAAACTAAATGCGTTTATATACTTTTTAAATAAAAATCGGTGATTAATATTCATTGTATGTTTATAAAACTGTTCAGGGGATATTCTTACAGATAATTTTTTTAAAATGAGACCTGTTCACAATAGAAAATGTTGCCTTTAAATTTATAAAATCTGTCTATAGACTTTTTGTAATCATCGTTGTGGAACGTTTGTGGGATGTGTGGAATTGTATAGCTATGATAAATTAGTTATTGTAAAGAAATTAAGCAGATAACTGTTTTATTATGTAAAAACAGAGATCTAGAAAAAATTTCTTGCTAAGGACGTGCATTGCAATGATATTTCAATAGTCTGCTTAAAGAAATTATACAAAATGAAGAAAATTTTGTTTTGCATATTTAACTTTTTCCTTTTTAAAACTGTAAAATATTAAAATTCCTGCTCTTTTAATCATTCTGCCAAATAATAATGTATTTTATTGAGATTTATATTTTTTTATCACATATTTTCAGATTTTATTGAATTTATTTACTGTATTTTTCTACTTAAGGCGGAATATATATTTTAACTAAATACGTTCTTTTAATAAATTTATCAATATAAAAATAAAAAAAGAAATTGTATTTTCAGTTTAGTCAACAGATTGCATTATTGGATTTCTATATTTTTGCAGAACTACTAAAAATCAAAATCCTCTAATCTTATATATATTTGAAATCCTTTCTAAGTAGAAATTTTTCCATACATGTAATTTTAAATAGTCAAGTTTCTACAGTAAAAACAAGAGAAAAAGTGATACAAACAAGCTAGTTAAATTCATGTCGAACTAATATAACTCGCTAACGTTATATATATTATTATATTATTGTTCAACTTTTATCCAAGTAATATACTTATAAACTCTCTATCACCACCATTTTTTTTATTCGTGTTACTGCGACACAACGATGGAGAAACTGTCATACATCCATTGCATCATATGTTTAATACAGAATTTAACTATAAAAATTTACGAACTATAAATAAAAATCTTCGAAAGTACCTTATAAAATGAAAGAAAATAAATGTAGCTAAATTGCTACAAATTATTGGAAATACCTTACCAGTGTCACGTATTGGTTGCAATTCACTTAGAATTGATATGGGTAGCATGCAAAGGAGAGATGCTGCCCAGACTACTCCAATCATTCTGTAGGCGTGTGATAACGTCTGCCATTCTCTAGATTTCAAAGGATGGCATATAGCATAATAGCGTTCGACAGACATGGCAACCAACGTCCAGGCACTCACACTCACCGACACAGCTGAAACGATAAATAAAAGTATAATAAATTTTTTATAATGTATTCATATCATCTCTAAAAGTAAAAATATTATTCTGTGCAATATGCTGTATATTTTTATTAAATTAATTTATTTATAAAACTTCTAGAAAGAAATGAATTAATTAATTAAATGGTTACTAAAGATTTTTTAATTTATTTTCTTTGAATATCTATATTGCAAATCAAACTGTTCTCAAATGCCAATAAAAAAGATTTCAAAAATGAAATTTAAATTTTACTGTGCTTTATTTTTTATCAAAAGTGATATCACCGCTATAATTTTCAGATTAATAAACAATATGTAATACTATATATAGTGCTTGAATCAATAAAATAAATTTTCAGTTTAAAAATCTTCAAAAGAATTCGACATAATTCGTTCGGCATAAAGAAAAAAATGTTTTACATCAGATATGAATCTTTTGTTTTTATTCATTGCCTACTAATTTTTTTTTAGTTTCCAGAGATTACAATTTTCAATGATAAAAAGAATTTTCGTTTAGTCTTTTCATTAGCTATTTTATAATAATTGGTTGGCGTTTTCTTAAAAGAAAATTTATGACGAATAATTTTTATTTGTAATTTGATTTTAATTGAGTCTTTTTATATTAGTTTGGCATATAATATTAATGAAGAGCATTTATATATATATATAATATATTTGAAAAATTCTAATGCTACAGCACATTTTAGATTGAGGGATCCTCAAAGATTTTTAGAATCGGGACTCCTTATTGAAATCCTTTATGTTTCATCGATTTCATAATGTAATCCCTTATACTTCATCGACTCCCAATCAATGAAAATAATAATATATTCTAAGGACGGTATTTGAACTTAATTGTAATGAAGAGACTGTTTTTCTTAACTTATGACGAAAAATATAGAAAACAAATTTATTGAAGCTGTAAACAGGGATCTAATTAGATATATATATCATCTAAAACTAACATATTTTAAATATTTTCAACTTTTTTAATTTAAGAATTTATTTTTGAAGTTTCCTTCGTTTATTTTTTTTCTTTTTTAACTATTTTTTTTAAATTTATTACATATTTTTCTGAATTCCTTTTTAAAAATAGCACATATTAAAAATAAACATCATCTTAATATATATCATTGTGTAAGTCCTATAAGAATATAACAAAAAACAATGAAAAGGTAAAATTCTGGCGAAGTATACTAGATAAGTAACTACAGTAAATTAAAAAATTAATTTAAATATTTATAAAATAATAAAACTTTTGGTGTTTAAAAAATGACCAATTTTCACAATATAAGCTATAGATATATTATAATTTTAGTAGTTTAATCTCGCTATTTCTTCTGTTTCTGGAACTATCTTGAAATATTTGAATATGAGTGAAAGCTTTTAATCGACCCCTTGATGTTTAGCAACCCCTTACATTCTATTATCGCCCCCCCTGAGAGTCGATATTGGCCACTTTAAGGACTCTGTTTTAGCTTGTTTAAATAAATATAATTCACTATGGCAATAATATATATTCTCCTAGGACTGGATAATCCACAAAATCAGTTAAAAATTTTTAAACAATTTTACAATTTGTTTAAAAATATTTTTATGCCTATGGACCTTAAAGGGTCTTAATACAACCCTTCATTCCATATTATATTGTTGTTTTAAACCTAAACTTTCTTAGCAACAATACAATATAAAATACATTTTTATTTTAGTTTTAGAATACAATATGTTCTTCCTAATCCAATTATAACTGGATTAAGAAAAACAAAATGCTTTATTTAATAAATTCCAATATATATATATATATATATATATGTGTGTGTGTACTATATATGTATATATATACAATAGTTATATTTATATAAGTATTTTACCTACATAGTCATAAGTTCAATAAAATTATTTATTATTATGCTAACTAGATATACGAGAAAAATTATAAAAGAAAACTTTAAACATTTTTTGTGAAAATTTTTATAAAATAATTATAATCTAAATACAAAATTAATTCAAAATAGAATATAAACACTGTATTCAGGAGCCAGAAGATATTACAAATAGTTATTAGTAATGAAAATGTTTGGTTAATATAAACTTAGAAAAATTGCAGTGTTTTACTCAAAATATTTTTGTATTGATATTTAATAGTAGGCATAATTATTCGATTCAATTCCTAAGTTGTATAAATCGAAATAAATTGAACGTTTAATTGAAAAATTTTAATAAAAATGAGCATTAAACTATATGCTGATTAAAAATTCAAAAAAATATAATACTTTAAAAAATTTTAATAAATTTAATACACGAAGACACTGTTTCATTTTATTATTTTATCAATAAGAAATTATTATAGAAACGTGTAGAAACATAAATAGGTTTTCACTGACTAGCTGGTTTTATATTTTTATCCAATTGCTATGATAATAATAGAATTAGTTTCTATTAATCATAAAAATGTAAGCTGAAGTAAATATTGTAATTGTAAAATTATTTAATAATTAATATTAAAATAATGTTAAAAATATTTATTTTATAATTTTTATTAATTATTTGTTTGCTTTCAGAATTTTATATATATATATACAGTATGGATGATCGATAACTGTATATATATAATTATTATTATTATTTTTTGTTAATTTTTCATGATCGAAACTTGTTATCAATGTGTATTAAATGTTTAAACATATCTTTAATATCATTATAATTCATAATTTTATTTCTGTCTCTATATTTTTTTGTTTAATTTTTAAGTACAGTATATATATATATATATACTGTACTTAAAAATTAAACAAAAAAATATAGAGACAGAAATAAAATTATGAATTATAATGATATTAAAGATATGTTTAAACATTTAATACACATTGATAACAAGTATCGATCATGCTAAATTTTGAATTAGCATAATCACTATTAATTTTGAATGTAAATTATTTTATTGCCTATATCGTGATTTATGATAAAAAATCGTCAAAAAATATTAATTTTTATTGTTGTTATAATTATATGCCTATTCGAAAGTTTTGCTACAAAATTTTTGTGAAAATATCATCCAAGTCAGCGAATCAAAATAGCAGCAAAGATAAGAAAAAGCTGCAGGAATGTTTGATAAGAATTTGGTACCATGACATTGATTCACATGTTTGTCAACGACTTGTTGAATCGATGTCCCAATGGGTTACAGCTGTCGCGAAGAATAAAGTCAAACTTATTGGATTGCATCATTCCATAAACTAATATTAAAAAAAATCTGCTTTATTGTTTACAAAAATAAATTTTCTATACACTACAATATTTAACTTATATATATTATATTACTGCAATTTTATTTACTCTTTAGCAATTAAAAATATATTTACTTAATAATCGATTCTTTTATGAGTTTATATCAATAATTACTTATTACTTTTAATTTTTAATATTTATTACGTGACATTATTATGTCAAGATTAATTATTTGATTGAAATAATTAAAAATCTTCATATTTTCAAATTTTTCTAAGAAAATATAGCGCACAATAATTTTTTTTTAATTTTAACTCTTAGTCATTACCCTTTAAACATCGAATTTTCTTAATGATCAAAAATTCTCATGGAAATCATTTAAAGAAAATTTTTTTACACCATCCATTATTTCGAATTAAGGCTAATTTAAATTTAATTTATGAAAGAAATTTATTGAGGCGATCAATACTAATGAACCTAAATTAAGTTTGGTATCTACAAAAGTATGATATGAGATAACTTACCTACGGGGGATCTAATCAATCCTAAAGCGATCTATCAACTAGCGGGAAAGAATTCCTAAGAGGATTTGTACAAAAGCTTTTATGTAAACTCTCAAGAGAGTTACGCTTAATGGCAGCAGTGATTGTAAAATACGATATTATGATACGGTTCAATAAAAATCAGAAACATTTTAAAGATCAAGAAAAAAAATTTGTTTTAAATTATTTTTGGTTATTGAACTAATTTTTTTTTTTTATTATTATTCGATCGTCTTCTTAAATTAAATCCAAATAGGATTTGGATGTATTTAAGTTCAATAAATTTTTCAAGATGGAATGACTTTAATTGAATGCCATAAAAATATCCGCCTCTTAACATCAGTTCATTTAAATTAACGAATTAAATTATATAGCAAAAAAATCCAATTATTTGCAACGAATTTTTTATTTAAAAAAACTAAAAGCAAAATTGTTCTTAAAAAATAAAAAAATATTAAATTATTAAAAAAAGAAATTTTTTTTATCTTTGTATCATAAAGATTCGAGTGCAAATAAAAATCTGTCTTATGAAAAAGTATATAAAATTCCAAACAAAAATAGCATAATTTATTACCGTATTTTTGTTTCTACATAATTTATTACTGAAATATACCAATGTATAAATCGCAAGGGAAATTCCATAGATTTTGTCATAGATGTTTTCTTTAAATATTTTGTAAAGTTGAAAGAAAATTGGTTGTTGCAGAAAATATAGGATAGGCCTGTACATGAGAAGAGCTTAAAAAGCAGAAATCGAAGAAAAAAAATGATTCCCATAAGAAATTAAACAGGATTATTGCAATAAGGACAAGGTAATCATAAAACCTATCTAAAAGTTTCCAAATCATAATTTTCAAGATATAAAATCATAAAAGTTGTACTGTGTCTTTAAAAAGCAGTTATAATTAATTGGCATTAAATGAAGAATAAATTATTTGCAATTTACAACATATATATAATCACAGATGAAAATATTCTTTTCCATATTTTGAATTTTGTTATATTTTAATTAAAAAAAATTAATCATTCTCTCTCTTTATCAACGTTTTACGTAATCAATCTTCATGAACATTGATTTAAAAAATATTAAAATAGCTTTTCTCATTTCTGAGAAATATTTTGAAATTATTCTTTTCGATGGATCTATATATTTTCTATAGATTTAGAATGAATTTATATTGCCATATTTTAATTTAGAATGGATTCATATATTTTTCTTTTAATTGCTGAAAGTTTGAAAACAGGCATTAAATAAAATATTTGCAAAAAATGGAAACATTCGCATTTAACTGACTAAAACTATATTAAATTTGCATAAACTAGGATTAAAACTGAAAATTCTCGGTTATTGATAGGTATTTATTATGTTATTACATTACAAAAGATTAATTTTTATTTTCTCAAAAATAAAATAAAGTTAGTAAAAAACAATAGTCTATACTCAGTTAATACTACATAGATCTTAGAAAAAATATTAAGATATGCCTAATTAATTCGTTAATATTTATTCAATTATATAATTAAAGTAAATGTTAATGATAACAGAATTTTGCAAAAATAGATTTTGTCACTATTGATAAAATTGTGTACAGTATTTGATTAATGATTTATTAAATATTTAAAAATAATTCGTTTTCCAATTTTGAGTGCAAATTTATTGGATGTATTTATGAGCGATTTTATTATCATAGGCTTTAATTATAATTAAACATTCCGTCAAACTCAGTTGTAAGACAAATGTATGCTTATATAATTTATTATGTTCTTGCAGTTTGTTAATGAAGTGCAGTCTACTGTAAGCATAACTTTATTCGGTATTTAACATGAAGAATTATATCAAACATAGTTAATAGCAAGTATGATATATACAGTATGGCATAGGTATTGATGGTTTATACACTCTGATGGTATTTTCCTAAAATTACTGTTAATATTTATTCTGGTATGCCATTAATAACAAAGTCAAAATTTTAATACGAGTATTAATCATTGTAATCCTTCAAATGAAATTTGCTCTGCAATTAAATATTATTATACACATGTTATTTATTACTATTATTATTGCATAACTGAAAGAATTATAACTTCATGTCTGTTAAATTCAATTTTAATAAAATCTTATTTTTATTTAATTAACTTTTTATGCCAAATTTTATTTAGTGTAAAAAATTAATTAATAAAGAAAAGATTTCATAAGAAAGGCTGTTACCTGTAATTTTCTCCTCTGAAAAAATCCTTTAAAAATCAAGCAAACACGATGTACCAAAAATGATAGACTGATGCAACTGAAACAATATGATGGGTTGCAATATGTGATTAGGTTGGTTAAACCTCCATATCACACGAGGGATTGGAACCGGACCCTTTCCGAAAAATGGAGGTATGGGATCCGGATTTGAACCCGGATCCTCCAAAGTGGAAAGTTGAAGTGTTTCCACTTTGTAGTATGTGATCATTCATATGACACCCTTCATAGTTACAGTGTACTCTGTCGAAATTACTAAAAATTATGAAATATAGCTGGTTACTTTGAAAATTAAATCTGATAGCATTAATAAAAACAGTTGAAATATATTTTGTGACGTAAAATGTAACAAAATTTTGATATATAGCAATAATATTTAACTTTGTACAAATCTATTTAGAAATGTTGAAATTATAATGAATTCATTTTAAATGTTCAATTATTCAACATTCCGTTTTAATTCTGAGAACAAAGGCAAAAATTATAAGTAAAACTATTAGTAAAAATTTTTAATTTTTAATCAATCCATTCTTGATATATATATATATTTTTTAACAGAATGCAATGGTACCTTGGTTAACGACGGCCTCGGATAACGACGGCTTTGGTTAACGACTAGTGCTTGAAAGAAAAATGTCTTGGTTAACGAGGCATGTTTTGGTTAACGACTCCTAATCATGTGTTTGGTTAACGACTAGTGATTGAAAGAAAAATGTCTTGGTTAACGAGGCATGTTTTGGTTAACGACTCCTAATCATGTGAACTTCCGACAAAATAGAGCTCTTCATCGCATCATGTGATTAATTAGCTCAGTCAATCGTTACTTTTTTTAACAATCAATTCACAATCGACAGTATCATTATTAAAATTAATAAACTTATAACCATATAAAAATATATTTAACTAAATGATAATTAACAAATAATAATGAAAACAAATTATTTAATTAATTAAAAATAGACACGCAACAATTCACTAGTTTTTAGTTTCTTAAAGATGATTTCTAGACGATTATTATTATTAAATTCTGCAAACAAAGTCTGATTCTATTGTTTGTTTGTGTTATATTATTAGTTTTTAGTTTCTTAAAGATGATTTCTAGACGATTATTATTTTACTAGTTTTTAATTTCTTAAAGATGATTTCTAGACGATTATTATTTTAAATATTTTTAGTTTCTTAAAGATGATTTCTAGATGATTATTATTTTAAATTATGTGAACAAAGTCTGATTCTATTGTTTGTGTTATATACTTGACACCTGCAACTTTTAGTTTTTTAAAGATGATTTCTAGACGATTATTATTTTAAATTCTGAAACAAAGTCTAATTCAATTGTTTATTTGTGTTATATATTACTTGACAAAAGTCTGATTTTATTGTTTGTTTGTGTTATATATTAATTGACACCTGCAAGTGGTGTGAATTCAATTGTTTATTTATATTATATATTACTTGACACCTGTGAATGGTGTGACGTCGCAGTTTCGGATTCCATTAGAAAAAAATAACGTCTGTTCGAGATCCTACAATTCATATAGACAATAAATCGGCGAGTGCGTGTCACCCTTACAGTTCATATAGACCAGTGCTTCTCAAACTTTTCATTCATGATCTATAGTTCATTCGACAATAAATCGACGCATGTAACTTTTCGTTCGCCATCAAAAGGCAAAATCAAATCTCATCTGTATAATAATCATTGAATCTATAAGCTGCTAATCAGAGTTTACGGGTTCGTTTGTCAGAAAACTCCAAAGTGAACCCAATTGTCCTTCTGGTGAAGATTGATAATTAAAAACTGTTTCCACGAACAATTTATTTTATTAATGTTAATTTTTTGTAGTAAATATAATAAATGTATGAAGTTTTTCCATATTTTTAGGACATTTTAAATGAGTTTTATCTGCATTTTTAATATTTATTATGATTGTGGGAAGGAGCCGGAACAAATTAATCAGTTTTCAATTAAAGGACATTTTAAATGAGTTTTATCTACATTTTTAATATTTACTATGATGGTTGTTGGAAGGAGCTGGAATGAATTAATAAATTTTCAATTAAATCCTATGGGGACGGAACGAATTAATCAAGTTTCAATTAAATCCTATGGGGAATCGTGCTTTGGATAGTTTTATCTGCATTTTTAATATTTACTATGGTTGTGGGAAGAAGCCGAACGAATTAATCAATTTTCAATTAAATCCTATGGGGAATCGCGCTTTGGATAACAATGGTAATCCTGGAACGGATTACCGTCATTAACCAAGGTACCACTGTTTTTTGGTTAACGACGGTAATGCTGGAACAGATTGCCGTCGTTAACCAAGGTACCATGTATAGTATTTAGACAGAATGATAATATAATAATTCGAAACAATTAAGCAAACAAAACATGCTTAAAAATCAAGAACAGAAAATTGAACTGACGATACTATTTTAAACAATTAAAAGAGATATTAATTATCATATTTAATTTAAAAAAAAATAATGAACCTACGATATACTTAATAGTTTAACTTATTTGTCCAGTGATATTAATCTATAAAAGTTGAACTAAAGTTATTTGAAATATTAATCTGTAAAAGTTTGAACTAAAGTCATTTATATTTTCAAATATTTCAAAAAAATATTTTCAAATGTGAATATACAATTTCCTAATTTTTACCTTACTGTTCAAAGAAAAGTAAATTTTACTGTACAACATCGCTATTATGGCTGTATGTTCCCCTAACAACTTTTGAAATAATTAATAAATTTTCATGAAATTTGCAGAGATGGTCTATTATTAAAAGTGCTATTAAAAAAAAAGTGTATTATTATAATTGAAGGTATTATTATTAATAAAATGCCAATGATAACAACTCCTATTGAACTGCTCTTCATTATTCTTTCCAAGCATTTAGTCTATTATTAAAAGTGCTATTAAAAAAAAGTGTATTATTATAATTGAAGGTATTATTATTGATAAAATGCCAATGATAACAACTCCTATTGAACTGCTCTTCATTATTCTTTCCAAGCATTTCTCAGTCCTATTTATCGAACTAATTAATAGATTTTTATGAAATTTAATAGAAGGTCAAGTCATTGGAGGTAATATTGATGATACATCTTTTAATTCTATCATTAATTATTTTAAAATAGCTATTCAAACTTCTAAGGTTTCTGTCTAATATCTTTTGAACAGTTTGATTGATTTTTAAGAAATTCAACAGAACGGTCAGGCTATTAAAGCATTTCTAGAAATATGATTAATTAACTCTTGTAGGTTCATTCATTTAAACATGACAGACATTCAAACTTCTGGGATTTCTCTTTAATTAATACTGCATTGAAATATATGATAAATTTTTAAGACATTCAGTAAAAGAGAATATATACTATTGATAACTTTGTTCATATACATTTTAATCCTACTTTTTAACGATTCTGAAATACCACACATATTTGGAAAGAAAGAGATTAGTTCATTTTGGAACTGTATATGTCAAAGAAAATTAGATGGTATCAGGTTATCCCAAAAGTAATGTCGTTTTCAGCATTAAAGTCTGAAAGGATTTAAAAGATAAATCACTTGCTAATTTAATCAAGTATATATTCTCCATTTAAATCAACAACACTTTTCCGACGTCGTGAAAGCTTTTAAAATTCATGCTTAAACAAGCTGAGACATGTCTGAACAAGTACAGTATAAAAATAGCATTACTTTTGGGATGACCTGATATTTACATTGAATCAATAATTAGCCTGTAAATTTACGTTATTTAGTTAAGTTTCACTATTTTATATTGGTATAATTTTTTTTTATCATGCAGTACGAATCATCTACTTACGTATCACATTCTCCTATAACATAAAAACTAATTAAAATTTTAAATTAAAAATACTCAAATTAATTACAGAATATATTGGTATATTTTAATACACTATGCTAAGATGTTCTGTGCAAAGTACTTAAATAAAAATTGTATTCTATAATTTGCTATACAGTCATACCTCACCTTTCATCATTAATTCGTTCCAAAATTCGCGACTTAAATCGAAAAATAACATAAATCAAATAAACTCTTTAAAAAATGACATAGACCCCCTATAAATAATCCCGTAACTTCGCTAATAACATTTTTAAGCTCCCAAATAATTCCATAAGTTTCAATAACCAGCTCATAACCCGATTTGACGAACAGTCAAGGCATCTTGTACGCAGTGTAAGAAGTTGAACAAGAATGAACTTCAGCGTAAAAACGCACATCTAACTATATAACGAAAGTAACATCAATAAATCGACATATTTACATCGCATTTTACGCCTGTGAATCCAGCCTTTAATAAACTTTTATTTTTTCCTATTAAAAAACCGACGTAAAGTCGGAAACGAGTTAAATCGAGGTATACTTATAATATTATGATTTTTTTAACTCGAATAAATTACATATTTAACATAATAGTATATATATTAACTTAAAATGATTAGAGTTCAACTATTCCGTCAACTATTCCTAGAGTTTAGTTGTCGACGATTCCGTCGACATAAAAGAAATTTAGGTCATTTAAAAGTTTTACTGAATCTGTAAGAGAGATATGAGGCATCAAATCATTACAAGTCACTATATTCATAATGGATTGATATATAAAAATTGATAATTATTAGGTCGTCAGTTAATCATTATTTTCTAAGAAAGGGAGATTAGAAAGCTGATTCAGATGAAAAGCTGGCGCTCTTTCGCGTAGATATTGTATTCCGATGAAAGTTAAGATTTATAGTTATTAGTCACTATTTAGCTTTATTCTATATTAGAATACATATACATTCTGTTTATGAAACATGTGTAAGTGACATATGAAGATGCGTGCGATTTGTTTTCTAGGAGAAGGAAATATTTTGGAGACATGCTCACCTTTGATATCATTATTATAGGCAACTGATTTTTAAATCAAAAATCATTACTAGTCATCGATGCAAAACCTCGGTCAGCAGCACAGATTGTAAATCATTTTATTTTTATATTATGAAGACATGAATGGTAGATATAGTATTATATTTTACGTTTTGTAGTTTGGAATAATATTTTAGTATTTGTTAAGTAAATAAGCATCACTCAAATTGTTACCGTATTCAGAATATAATTCCGGAATGAAGTGAATATTGCCGATTTCTCTGCATCCAAAATGTATTATTATAATTGAAGGTATTATTATTGATAAAATGCCAATGATAACAACTCCTATTGAACTGCTCTTCATTATTCTTTCCAAGCATTTCTCAGTCCTATTTATCGTAAGTTTTTTTTTTCATAAATCGATATGTCTTGACATAAGACAGCGAACAAAATGAAAAATTATCAAAAATAGATTTGTTTTTCTTTCATTATAATTGATAAATAATCTTATATACTACGTTTGTCAATATATCAGATAAATAATTTCAGTCAAGTCATTCATTCATTTCGATCCATTTCTAAATATATGTAGCAAGAATCTAAGAGCAGAACCTAAATCGAGATGGAAATGATAGAACGAAATGAATTGGAATAGAACTTGAATATGCAAATAAATTATTTCTTATGTTTCATTCGGTTCAAAAATATTTTACAGTACGAGGTCATTTGTCGATTTATTTTGACAAGGAAATAATACTGTACAGTTAATTTAATCATCTTTGTGCTGTTTAGAATAAATCAATTGCATCGAATATATCGGAATAATATTAATATCGTTTTTTTTTCTTTCTTTCCGCTTTCTATTGTCTGATATTAAACGGCATACTGAATCACACAGACTGTTCATATCTGTTGTAGGATCGGTCATCAGAATTAAAATTAATTTCAATAAATTTTGTGATATTCAACAATATGTTTTAACATATTTTCCAAAGTTCAAAAAGAAGTATCACAGTTTCTATAATATCTTCATTTTCCTGCTCTATTCTGAGAATTGGATGGTTAAGATGGGAATCGATGAATCGGATCCTGAACCTTCTGAAAAAATCGGAAAGTTAGGGACCCGAGAATTGAACCCGGATCTTCCAGTTGTAAGCAAATGCTTAGCTACACGGTCGGCCGGATGGCCGCGTGGCTTACCGCCCTGGAGGATCTGGGTTCAAATCCGGGTCCCACACCTCCAGTTTTTCAGGAGGGGTCCGGTAAAGCTTTGCTTACCGCCCTGGAGGATCTGGGTTCAAATCCGGGTCTCACACCTCCAGTTTTTCAGGAGGGGTCCGGGCCCGGCCTGTTGAACCCTGTCCTTCAACCATCCGGTTGACCCCATCATGAGTGCTGGCCAGCCTATGATGGGCGCTATAAGTGGCCACTGCCAGATACACAATATCCCATGAGGATATGGCAACGTAATATAACTAACCTAACCTAACCTTAGCTATACGGTCATCCAACCAACATAATCTTTATTTCAGAAATAAGATCGATATAAATTGATGCATATGTACTGTACATTATGTATAGTTTTTTTAATATTTCTTTAATATATAGTTTTTATATATATATATGGATTTAAATATATAAATATATATATATATACAATTGGTTCCAATTTTCTCTTTACATGTGCATATAAATAATAGAAATAAATATATAAAGAAATAGTTGATAGCAGTTCGATATCATCAGGATTATTGAAAGTTTAAATGTTACAATTACAACATTTTAATAATGACTAATATACACTTCTTACTTTAGTTAATAAAAACACAACACAAAAGCCAAATAGTAAGAAAAATCGTTTAATCAAAAACGTTTTCAGCTATCCACGTAGCCTGCCTCAGTTATAATACACCAACAACATTTTTTAACAACATTTTAAATTTTTAGCTTGAATATTTATTTCAATAATATAAAAAGAAAAGCTGCAGATAGTTAAAAGAACTAATAAACCATATAATATTATTTTTAATTACAAATTTTGTCATAAAAGTCATAAAACTTTTTTTTACAAATGGAAATTTCTTTCTAAAAGAATATTCTTTCTATTGGCTCTACTGATAAGTTCTATTCTATTACTATTGTATAAAACATGTCGATATAATAGTATTCAACAGCCAGTAATTTAATCATCAACATATTCATAGTTTTCAAATTGTGAAGTGCTTTATCTCTAATGATATCACGAGGAATAGTTGAAAATGGCCTCTGGGAACAATTTCATAGTAAAATGTTATAACTAGTTATTATGAAGAGGTATAGCAATGACTCTAAGCCAAGAATAATAATCACTGAGTATTTTTTATTACAATAATCATTTCAGCCAAAATTCAATTCGTTGTAACTTTCGTTCTATGTTAAATATATGCATTATTAAAATATAAAAATTTTGATTCAATCGGGCTAAAATAAAAGTGGATGTTCTCTAAAAATTCTCTACAGATCACGTCTCTCAATTTGTTTCGACAGAATCTAAGGTATAGATGTTTCTTATGTTATTTAATATTCTTTGAAAATTTTAGCCTACTGAAAAAAGTGAAGTAAGTTGGAATCTTTTCAAGATTCTTCTACAGATTGTATCACTCAATTGATCAAATTTGGTATATACAGTATATATATTTTTAAATTATTTAATGTAATCTAAAAATTTCGATTCAATCAGATTATAAGTAGAAAGTTTGTTTCTGTGTTATTACATTGCCATTAGAATGTCTTTCTCAGAGAAACCATTTTTATCTAAAAAATAAATGATATCCATTCAAAAATATATAACATATGAAAAATGAATGCAAAATGCAGTACTAAGAAATTAGATTATTTGTTACAATTTAGATTTGGCTACTTGATTGACGATATAAGAAAACAAAGCAATAATGTCAACCAAATAATGCAGCAACTTTTAAATTGCAGTACTAAGAAAACAAGAGAAAATACTATGCAATTATTTTTTAGTACTTTCTCTTGTTTTAGGCAGTTTTCCAATCGAAAGTTACAAAGTAATGAGTAATTTTAGCACCCACCAGAGATTGCCAACGCCCATGGTGAAAAGCAGTCATCAAGTGAAAGATACCAATTCCAGACCCTTATTGAAAAAATTTGCAATTATGGGATTATCGAATATGGATTTTCAGGCAGGTATCAAACTCTACCTATAATCATCCTGCAAATAATTTCTTGATACTGTATTATATTTGGATTATTTTTACATATTAAATATATTTGATTGAATATAAAAATAGTATCTAAAGAAACATTTTATTTTATTTTTTATCTTATTATAAATAGTGTCAAAAAACCGCTGAGCAATTGGCAATAAGAAAAATAAACCTACAAAGTAAAAAACGATAGCAGAAAAGTGCTTAAGTTGCTACAAAGTTAGTTTACCAAGTTGTTTGAAGAAGTCTTTTGTATCCTAGACAATTCAGTTTGGAGAAGGACTCTTTTGTATCCTGGATAAAGAAAAATCATGCCACCAAGATAGCTGCAATACGTTAAGTGTAGAAAGTAGCTTCACATTTGATATATATAGGTATAATTTTATAATGAATAATCAAAATATCTTCAATTTTACTGGACGGTAGACTGAATAAAACAAATAAAATAATACGTATATGCATTATGTATCATATTTTACTTATGTTTATCAGTTATTTCAATTTATTCAGGAGCTTTTATAACTGATCAATTACTAAATTTCTAATGTATATTATAATTTATCTATAAATTATTGAATTATTATAAAAATACAAAAACTCCAATCGTTCCCAATCTCTATTATACAATCAATTATTTGATTAATTTTTCTGAATTTATTAAATTGATCTAGTATATTCATTGAATTGTTTAAATAATATTTCTTTCACGTTTCAATTAATTTATTTATGCATGAAAGAAATCTATATCTATAAAACGTTTACAGATCATGTATGTATGCATGTGTATATCTGTCTAGATCAGGGATGGCCAACCTTTTGTCTTCCTTGGGTCACATTTAAGAAAAAAAGTTGTCTCGGGCCGCACGTAAATTATACTAATTCCAATGATAGTCGTTAGGCGGCCGAATGATCAGGTGGTAACGCGTTGCGTGTTACGCAGGAGGATCCAGGTCCGGCATCTCCTGTAAAGTTTTTTCGGGATTCCGGGTCTTTCCCGGCGATTCTCGTCTTTCACCATCCTGTCCCCCTCCACGTGTGTAGGTGCAGCCCATGGATGGAACTGGCCCCGTCCCTTAGTAATCTCACTGATTGGAAAGGGGCGTAAAACAAAACAAAACAAAAAAAAAAGATAATTGTTAAGGAAAAATTTAGTAAATAATGTACAATTTATGATATTCACCATGACAAATAAGCAAAAATGTCGTAACATAATAATCTTTGACTTCTTTTTGTTCAGAATTTTTTTTAAATCATTGAGCAGGTCAAGAAGTTTTAATCACTGAAATAAGAAATATTTTAGAAAATGGAAATAGAAAATATAAGTATTTAAATAAGTATTTATAGATAAGTATTTAAATAATAAAAACTTAATGAAATCAATGAAGTACATAAAAATCTCAATGTTTCAAAGAAGTTTGCAATTTTATGTTGGGCCACAGGTTTTTTTTTTTTTTGCATATTTTATGCCCCTTCCAATCAGGAAAATTACTAAGAGGCGGAACCAGTTCCAACCACGGGCTGCACCCACACCCGTGGAGGGGGCTGGATGTGGAGTTCGCCGGGCGGGCCCAACATCCCGAAAAACTTTTCAGAAGTTACCAGACCCGGGACACGAACCTAGGTCCTCCTGCGTGCATGCGGACACCGTTATCACTCGACCATCCGGCCGCTGGGCCTTGGGTTGGACAGCCCTGGACTAGATCATAGAGAAGTATTTCACATTACTTTCCTGTGATCTAAAAAAGCTGAAATTTGGAGATGATTGAATGATGGGATTTTCAGGGGTAGAATAAGAGGTAACTAAAGTTAGTTATTTTATGACTTAAAAATCGTTATTTCTCAATCATTTGAATAATTCATGCTGAGAAAAATATCCCTTCACATATTGGTTATACTCAAACGAAATCATAAATATCTCCCCCAGACTTGACTTTATTTGATTTTTAATTTTTGTCTTATTTTGTCTGAAAATCAGCATATGAGAGTTTCTGGAGTTACAGATTACGAATCTGATCCTAGTTTTTTCGTATTCAAAATGGCGGATCCAATATGGTGGCTGAAATTTAACGGATACATTTGTCTGACTATTTTGCTGTCGGCCGGATAAGATTTTTTTGTGGCTTTATGTCTCTTTCTACTCTGTGGAGTACTAAGCGGCAGTCATTACAGTGCCCATTATGGGCCATAATGATGTCAATTATCAGGTGGAAGATAAAATTCAACGATCCAGGCCCAGGTTCTTCTCCTGGGAAACAGGAAGTGTGGGAAATTGGAAATGAACCTGGATCATCCAGGGTGAAAGAAAAGCACTCTTCCAATATGGTTATCTGACCACGGTATTTTTGGGTTACATATTAAGAATTTGATGAAACTTTTTCGAATCCAAATTAGCTGCTCGAAATTCAACGGATATTTTAATTTAGTCCGATTTTATTACGTTATCAGCTGAATTGACTATCACATTTTGAAACTCTATGGCAGGGGTGACCAAACTCACTACGAGTCACATAGGAGAATCTCAAATCCTCAAGAGCCGCATTTTCTTTCTGGATCAATGAGAACAGCATCAGTTTTTTGCATTTTCTTTCTGGATCAATGAGAACAGCATCAGTTTTTCGAGTAATCTTAATAATGATTTTAAAATTGTTTATTTCTGATGCATTTATTTCGTATAGATGCATACTAATTTTTACAGTAGGTAAAAAAATAAAATATCTGTAATTTATTTAACTTATAAAAGTATTTGATTCATATTTACTATTTACTATTGACTTTCATGGTATGGAGCCAATTGAAGGTACCAAAGAATCGCACGTAGCTCGCGAATCGCAGTTTGGCCACCCCTGCTCTAGGGTTTTCCAATCAGAGAACCTTGGCTCAAATCCTGGTTCCATCTCTTGAAAACTATTTGCTGCTCTGAGCTGTAGATTATTTTATGAATAGCCTTCCATCCTTTGAAGAAAGAGCCTATCGGAGAGTCTCAATTCACCTACTTAGTAATCAACAGATTGAAAAATAGCGTCATTTGTTGAAAAAAGATACAGCGACCAAGCTGCCGTAAAATATTTGCTTTGATGACAGTTCATCTTTGTCGTAGATAGTTTATATACTAGTATTATTTAAATATACAAATATAATTTGACATTCATTTACACTTTACCTTAGGCACAAAACAACTGTTTAATATAATTTAAATGATGACGTATATTTCAATTTATGATAAATTATAGCAAAAATAATTAAATTTTTTTATTTCATTTCGAAATCAATTTTTTGTAAAAGTTGATTACGAAATGAAATAAAAGTTATTATATAATATAAGTTATATTAAATGAAATTATATAAATTTATAAATGTGAATATACAAT
>AYEL01080713.1:0-109787 GCA_000484575.1 Olivierus martensii
TTAATTTTTTTATATTCTGATTTTATTAGTAAAACTAAATGAATAAACTTAGTATATGCAGTTTTATGTTTAAAATATAATATTAACTTAATTAACTTTATGACACGATAAATTTTTATAATATTTTTATAACGCAACCCGGCATTTATCGCAATTGAATTTACTGGGTCCTAATTACATTGCTATAACTATGTTGTACTTTCTATAGACTGACATGATTTTATTAGTTTCTTTTCAAAACCAAACTTTATTATTATTTATCTTTTGACGAACAAGCGAATTATTTATAATATCTTTAAAGAATTAGAAATATTCAATAATATCATATATTTAGATAGTGCACTTTAACAGATACAATTTTAATATATCATAATGTAATTTTCTGTAAATAATATATTGCAAATAAATTTATTGTAAAAATAAATAAATAAATATAAATTTTTAAAAGGAAAGCATACAATAATAAACAATAATATTTAAGAAAAAAATAACGCTTAATTGTATAAATAAATTTTACATTCCTGTATTTTGTGTTAAATTAAACTTACTGAATTGAATAATAATTTACGATAGAAATTAAAAATATAATTAAAACATTAAAGTGCATAAAAGAGAAAAGTTATTATTAATGACTTTAATTTTAATTATAATAATTTATTTATCAATTATTTGGAAAATATGGTTTTCGTGAAATATAGATTAAAAAAAGCAATGATCTGACAGAAAAGAGAGAAATTTTAGGAAATAATTTTGTATTTACTATAGTCATAAGAATTTGGGCATTTATTTTGATGAAAGAATGCACAAAAGTCATATAGAAGTTTTTTGTGCTAAACTATCAGCTTTTAAAGCTTTACATGAATAAATTTGAGGTTTATAAAAAAAAATGCAATAGTTGGATCAATGTTTGTATGTAGGATTATATAAGCAATCTCAATTATATTCGTCAGCACCTTCTAGTTATTTAAAAGTGTTTTTAATAACTTGAAAAATCGGCAATTTTGCAATGAAAATGGTATCTAAAGAGCCAGATATAATTTATTGGATTTACTAAATAAACACGTTAAAGAAGTACTTAAATAGAAAAATTTTGAACCTTTTTCAAATTGAATGTGCCAATAAAACAGACAAGAAAATGTAACATTTTATTTGTTCCTTTAGTAAAATCTGATAAAGCTTTTAGATCTCTTTTTGTCGAACCATTAAATTGCATAACATGGTACATTAGTGATTTGTGATGTTGTAAAGGGCTTTTGAGGGTAATCTAAATTTTACAATGGATCAATAAAGAATTATTGTTATTAATTTGGGAGAAGTGTAGTTATCGGAATAAAATAATGAAAAATAATAATTTTATAAAAATAGAAACTATCACTGTCAACCCCGATATGACGCCCCCCGTTAAGAGTCATCCTCGCTGACCACCAAGAAATTTGTCGGAACGGATCTTCCATAGGTTAATAAATAGGCAAACCCCTATAAGGCACCATCCACCATCCGCCAATAGAAACGACTAAACAAATATTCATTTTGGTATTGTATTTGTCCTCGTTAATCTTCCAGGAACATGTAAGGTGGCTCATATCCCGAAGTTCATCAATACTGTATATGTTAAAAGCTCTGTGGATTCATTTGTCACCAGGGGTAGGACAAATGGAGTTAACGTTTTATCGTGTGTCTCTTTAAGCCTGGTTCACAGCTAAGTTGTAGAAAATTTAAGAACATAAGAACTTTTTCTATATAGTACTATATACAGTATATACGGTGTGTATACTCTAATGTAAAATATACAGTTTTACAGAAATGTTAAGTTTGGATGCTAAATATAAATGTACTGTAACTTATTTTATTAAATTTAATAAATTCGGGGTTCATTTTCATTTCTATACCACACGTGTTTTCGTTAAACCGCCAAAATCGTCCCCAAACGGATGGTGGCGTCATTTCGGGGTTTGACTGTATTTATTTAACAAAATATACAGTATTTTCTAGTTAGTTATATATTTATTTCTTTTAATTCAATTTTATCTATTTTAATGAAAAGAAAATATTTACTGTTCACTGACCGTTCCTAGTTCATTTTATTCTTGATTTTATTTAATCAACGATTTAACCAGATTTTTTTTTTTTTATTTACATCGTTATTTATTTTTGGTAAAGATAAAATGATAGATTTATATCGTCATTCAATAATGGAAGAATTCAAAAATCAATTCGCAAGAATCTGTTCCCGATTTCAATGAAAAAATAAATATTAACAGTGAAATATTTAAAAAAATATGTTCGTAGATAATTTGCATAAATGTTTTTGAAAATTTTGTAAAATATAACTTCAACAATGATATATTTTCTATATAACTTTGATAAATTATTAATAAAATACTTTAAAAGTATCATTTTTCGTTTTAAAGTAGACTTATTTCGTTGTTAAAATGATGTAAACATCTCTAGCAACGATTCTTCTTTCAGATGAATTTTTATCTATCGAAACTTCTGAAAGTGAAATACGCTGAATTCTCTCTTATAGCATACATTATGGTAGTATTATCCATTTTTTTTTTTTGTTATAAATATTACGACTATATACGAAACATCATTTTAATGTTTTAATAAATTATCGAGAGTCATGACAACATTATCAATTTTATTTATATTTAAATCACTTTTAGTATAGAAAACTGGGAATGCAATATGTTTAATATTCCTAATATTCCTAATATGTTTTCGATAATTTAACGAGCTCATAACAGTCATTAATTAAAAAGTGCATGTTCTGTACCAAGATGATTTAAAAATTCTGGATGCATGGTAAAGATTTCATCATAAATCTTAATCAAAATTAAGAACTTTGTTAAGAATGTTGTCACTTTTTCTGCTATACTAATACTTAACGATTCATCAACAAGTTTTGAAAGAATTATAAATTCCCATACTATTTTTGTTATTTTTTTCAAAATTTCTACACAAATGAAAAATAGTATTAATTTATTTTTTTTTTACAAAATTGAAAACAGTGTTAAAATAAATTATATTAAAAATAAATTTATTTTGCAAATAAAATAGTTAACTTACTTTTTGTGTATTCCTCTTTCAAAGTATATTTCGGTAACATCATAAGTTACCGATATTATCACGAACAAAAATTGTTTTATCATTGTTACAACGAACTTCATGTACAAAATAATTCTTTAAATGAACGATTTTAACATAGTTATTTTTCATAAGAATTTATGGATTTTATCAGGCATATCTTTTTTTCTTTATTCTCTATAATATTAATGCCCAATAAATGAAGTAATTCATTGAATACTCGATGAAAATAATTTAGTAAATTTTACATGCTGCCTCTTTTCAACAGTTACTCTTTGTGCTATGGTTTTCGAATTATTTATTATTTGTGAAAATATATGCATACAAAATCGGTGATATTTTTTAATTGTGCATAGATATTCCTATGTAAATGCCATTAGCATTTGATTATTCATTTCCACATTTTAGCAAAAGTGAGAGGAGTTTGGATCCAAATTCAGTCTCAGTTTTGCTAAAGTACTGGAAATGAATAATGATGATCATGTTATTGAAACTTTTACCATATTATTTATTTGCTCAGGCAAGACAATACAACGTTGACAATCAGGATGATGTCATAGTTTCATATGAATATACAGGTATTATTTATCCTAATACACGGTATTTGACATCAATAATGAATTACAATAATAAAATTCAATGTATTTTATTGAATTCTACTAACAAGTGAATATATTATTAAGTAAATATATTAAATATATATATTATAGTAGGCATTAATCGAGAAAAGTAGTCGACATACTACTTCCAGAAGAATTATTCTTAAAATTCATATTAAATAGCAAAATTATTCAGTTAAACACATGTACGAGAAACTTTAGAAATCAGAAATAATTACCAAAATTTTACTTTAAAAATTAGCAAAAATAAAGTTTATTTGAAAACTTTGGTTTTTTAACATCATTTTCCAATCTCGCTGATTTGTAAGTGGAGGATCATTTCAGATCTTATCCTAGGCTGCCCACACTGTGGACACTTATCAAATGGATTGTAGAAGAAGATCAAAAGACTTGCTTGGTACTCCTTCATATAAATTTTCAAGTATGAGACGTAGACGGTTTTTTAACATCATTTTCCAATCTCGCTGATTTGTAAGTGGAGGGTCATTTCAGATGTTATCATATGCTGCCCACACTGTGGACACTTATCAAATGGATTGTAGAAGATCAAAAGACTTGCTTGGTACTCCTTCATATAAATTTTCAAGTATGAGACGTAGATTCGATTCCAGATCTGTATGGAATGCCGAAGCGTTTCTACACAACCAATCTGACTGATTAAAAATTTTGATTCCTCTCGTGAGAAAAAACATTTTTTGCTTTGCATGGCTTTAGGCTGATTTATATCTATGGTCAGGGCCGAGCGGTAGATTTTCTCAGTATAAAGCAAATCTTCGAAATGGGCCCCTTAAATGTTTGATTTCGCTGCTTATGCCTCCCCCTGATGGTGCCGCCTGATGCAGCAGCATCTCTATTTCATAGCACGGCACGGCCCTGTCTATGGTACTAAACGGCAAGATATTCCAGTGCCACTACGTACCATACTCCTACTAGCCATCAGATGGTGGATGGGGTTCAACAATTTAGATCGGATCTTACCTGAAAAGTATCTGGAGATGTGGGATCCGGGAATTGAATCTAGATTCTCTAAATGATAAGCAAACTTTATATCCGATCAAGAATTAATTTGAAATATATAATTCATTACCATAATATATATTAAAAATATTTAAATTTGATCGAAATCGATTAATAAATATATAAAATATTAATTGCTTAAACTAATAAGTGTTTTAATGAAATCGATTTTTAGTTTCGATATTTTTCTAAAAATTATTTATTAGGCCCTAATAGCTGAATTTAAAATGATTTATTTATTAATTGTCTAAATAGATATTATTTTAAATTAAATCTTACATATAAGATTAGAATTAAATTCAGATAACTGATATTCATGATGAATTCATATACAGTACTACGTTTGCAAATAGAGCATGTTTTTTCTTGATATAAGAATAATATGCTGATTCAACTTTACGTGATTTTCTATCTGAATAATAAAAATTTTATGCTAATCTAAAAATCTAAAGTATTATAAATTCACAATTTTTCTGTTTGGATGACGATATATGATCGCCGTTTAGACACTATTTTGACTAAATGATTCAAAATAAATATTTATTCGTAGTTAAATTTTCGCAATGTTTTGATAATTTCGGCTGGCTGGTAATTTTAAATCCCATTAAAAACATCTCATATGTAAAAAAATAAGCCAAGTACAATATTACCGAAACAGGATATTTGTGAAAATTTAGATGCGGTTATCTTGGTTGATGTTATCATATTATTTTTCTTAAATTGTAAAACAAGTAGCGCATCTAAAATTGTTGTTACTTGTTTGACGATTTAAGAAAATAATATGATAACATCAACCAAGATAACCGCATCTAAATTTTCACAAATATCCTGTTTCGGTAATATTGTACTTGGCTTATTTTTTTACATATGAGATGTTTTTAATGGGATTTAAAATTACCAGCCAGCCGAAATTATCAAAACATTGCGAAAATTTAACTACGAATAAATATTTATTTTGAATCATTTAGTCAAAATAGTGTCTAAACGGCGATCATATATCGTCATCCAAACAGAAAAATTGTGAATTTATAATACTTTAGATTTTTAGATTAGCATAAAATTTTTATTATCAATATTCTAAATTTGGTCAAGCAATCGGTTAAGCAATGCGCTATGTAAAGGTATTTATGGAAATTAGATCCCCTTTCCCCCTTAATTTTGACCGGATCGTGCTCAAATTTTCAGGGAACCTCTAGTAAACTAAGAAACATCTATATTTCAAATTTCATCGATATCGGTTAAACGATACGACCTGTAGATGTGTCTGCATAGGAGAAAGAGAAGAAGAAAAATGATGCGTTTTTGTCGATTTTTTCAATTTTTAAACCGATCTAATTCTATTATTAATTGGATATGAAACTTCAAATTTAGCAATCTATATCCTATTGAATACTTTTCTCAAATGTAATTGTCAGATTAATAATATTTAACTTAGAACCAAAGTTAGAGCGAATTGAATTTTGGCTGTAATGACTCCGGTAATAAGAGTCAGTCAGTGACTACTGTACTTGGCTTAGAGTCACTGCCTCTTGATATGCTCGAATATTTATGAGTAATATAGATTATATTGAAAATTAAATAAATTTGAAATATAGTATTGTAAATTAATTCAATTTTCCATAATGGTTTTTCTTGATATAACGAAACGTTTTTAATGATAGATTTAATCAGAACATTTTAAACTAAACTTTTAAATTTAAAGTTTAGTTTAAAATGTTCTGATTAAAGATATCGTATTATACAATGCATAATTATATAAAGAACACAGACTACTTTTCGAAGTAATAGGAGGCTTATTCCTGGTTGTCTCATCTGTATTCCCATCAATAACTTTTGAACTAATCAGTAGATTTTTATGAAATTTGGTGATGATGTTCTATCGTTAAATATTACTTAAACGCTGCATCAATTAACCATTTAAAAATGGCGGAGGTTCAAGCTTCAAAGATTTTTTATTAATAACTTTTTAATTACTTAATTTTTTATAAGATTCCACAGAATAGTCAGGCCGCTAAAGTTGAATTTATTCGATTAAAAATGGAGAATATTGAATCATCCGTGTTAAAGGTGAGAGAGTGATGAATGATGAGGTTGCCCTGCAGATTTATTAAAATTTATTTATCATCATTGAGAACAGATGGCACTAATCGTTAAAGCCTGGGGCAGCGAACAGCTTATTTGCATTATTCTTATTATAATATACTTAGGCTATTATTTACATAATTTAATAAATAAATTAATTGCATCGAACATGATTTTGTTGATATAAATGAGTATTTTAATTCCTTAACTTTAATCATTCTAAAATAAATGATACGTTCGGAAAATGGGAGATTAGATATTTCCAAACTGCGTGTTTAATAGAATAAAATAAAGATTAGTTTACTAATTTAGAACTATTTTTCGTTTTCGAATTTCTATTATTCATTGCTTGTCTGTTATCCATATTTTATTATCTAACTAAACAAAGTACATATTTAATTTTGTAGCAGAATAAATTCTGTTAGAAAATAAAATATAGATAACAGATAAGCCAAAGAACACTAGAAATAAACTTATCAAAGAAAGACTCTCAGAAATACTGGAAATGTTTCCGTATTCAGATACAATCCTAATTTCTTTAAGATCATACAAATCTTTATTTCTATAATTATATTTCAAGATATAAATATTGTGTTAGAATGAGTTCTACAAAATGGCTGCTGAATAAAATATTCTAAAATAAATAAAAGCAAGAAATATTACAAGAAAAACTATTTTTCGAGCCTTTATGTAATATCAACAATAAAGCCAGTTATGAAAATCTGTGAACATAAAGGATGTATCTGATCAGCTCTTATTAGAGATAAAAAAAATTTTATTAAAACAGGTGATGTTTTTATTCTACTACAGGATTTAACATCATTTTAATAATGTATGGTCAAATTTTTAAAATTTATTGTTATTTTATGACTAATCAGAAGTTGTTTTGCGAAGTTTTATCATCAGGTTGTCTCATAAATAATATCCATAGCTTTCATTGACAAGACTGCATCATGTTTCTTTATCCATATGTTAGAAAATTGAAGATCTACAAATAAGATTCTTGGAACATTAGTTCCATAAGAATATTCTCTAAAAAATCTTATACAAAGTAAATTTAATATGATTTCGATAAACAATATTTGTTTCATCGAATATAGAAAATAAATATTTTAAAGACATTATAATACACATAAAGCATCAAAATCCAATCCTTGTACAGAAAATGTTTTGTACAGTATTAATGAAGTTGTTTTCATGTTAAACAGTATGCAAGCTAGCTTAATATTTCTAAGCTGTCTTTAACAAATAATAAAAAATATATCTTTGTTTCTTCTTTCTAAACAGTAAAAGTTATAAAATTTTCTTGAATTTAAACAGTATTAAACTTTCTTATAGCGAGAGAGACTGGAGTCAAATATAACATGAAAAATTGTAACATCTAAAATTTCCCAGCCTAATTATTCTTTCAACAGTATAGATCATGGGTGGCTAAGATCACTACGAGTCATTTAGGAGAATTTCAAATAAATTGAGAGCCGCAATCAATTTTTTCAGGTAATCATAATAATGGTTTCAAAAATTGTTTATTATATATTTCACATGCATTTATTTTGTATAGATGCATATTACGTTTTACAATAAATCATCAAACTACAAATATATTATTTTTTTAAATTAAGTAGGTATTTGCTCCATATTACTATTGACTTTATATGGTATGAAGCCACATTGAAGGTATCAAAGAGCCGCAGTTTGGCCACCTTTTGTGTAGATTAAACATAATACAGTTAACTCTATTAAAGAGACTATCCTTTGGGACTTATCTGACTGGTCATTTTTCACAGGTGTCATTATACAGGACATTGATCCTCTTCCTTTCACCAAAAGAAAAGAACAGATTAATTCAAACTGCAAATTTATATTAATTAAAAATCGTCAACTTGCAGTCAAGAGATAATGACGAGATTTAGCACATATCAACTTCTGATGAATAAAGTCTTATAACAAAGCGTATACTGTATTACAATTAATACTAACCTGTATATGTGCATTTAACATAGTCAAACTTAAAATACCGTATAAAGGTACATATATAATAGTATTATAATATTTACTTTTAATATACTGATTTAACAGAAAAATTGTAATGAATACTAATCCTTAGAATTTTATCTAATGGAAAAAATTCTAAGGAAAATACAGTAATTCCTCCATTAATTAATCTTCTTAGTCAGTTTAACAGGTTAAAATTTCTTAAAATTAACTAAGTGAGGGGTCAATATACACATTAAATAGGTGATCATTATACGGAACAAAAATAGCATTACATCCTATGGGAAACAAACCAACTTTTGAAATTTGATCTCTTTAGCCAGGTAGTAATTGTATCAAGGTGGTCATTTTAACAGGTTTCATTTAATCAAAATAATTAATAAAGTGATATAATACTATTTTTAATTGTAAATTTTATGTCATTAAAGCGATAAATTGTTATTACAATCTGAAAGTAGAATTCTTTATGGAAGGAATTTTTTTTATCTCTAATGGTCTACAGTTGTCTCTCTTCCATTTCTGTTATATTAAAATATATCTTATAATGATCTTCAAAGTCCACTAATTTAATGATCAATATATATTTTTAAAAATGGCAAAATGCTTTATGTCTTATGAGTGTATTATGAGAAAAATTGTAATACAGCATTTATGGACAGAACTATAATATATTAAAATTTATTATTATTGAAAATACCGTTTAAACAATTTTTTAATATTATTTATTATATTATAAACAATATCAAGGAAGCGATAAATAATTATAAAAGGAAAAGACTAGAGAAAAACCAGAGAAGAAAAGTGTATACTATTGCTATAAAAAATTATCTAAAAGGAAAGCCTGTTTGAAAATACAACTTTTTATTTTTCGGATAATTACAATCTTTCCATCAAAAATGGGTGCAATGCATTATGTGATTAGATTCACGTCAGTTCCAAAAAAGAAAAATTTTATAAATATCAATACCACTCTCAGATTAACTGGAAGAACTTTGTATCAGAATGAAACAAAGTTCATACATAAATGCATTATATACCTTATTCTTTATATATTTATGCACTACTGCATCGTTTCAATTTATTAAGGTGTTTCTAAACCTGATGTATGTACAGTATTATCAATTAAAGTTTACGTTATTCATCATAGAAAAATTCTGAGCATAAGGAAAATTATGATTCCATAATTATATTGTGAATTTAAGTCATATTTTTAGAATAAACTGATTTTGAAATTAAGTTTCAAAACTCTTAGAGTTAGAATGTCCCAGGTGTAGGTCAATAATGACCTACATCATTTACCCTATAAATGTCATTAATGACCTACACTTGGGACAATTGCAACACTGTCTGTTGCTAAATATATTTTTCAATTATCCAATAAACTGTATATTTTCATTTTAATTATATAGGCTATATGCAACTATATACAATACTGTATTCGATTATAAGTAAGCTTTTGTTATATTTCCTCAATAAATTAATGAAAAATTATAAAAATATTTTAAAATGCTACAGCTTTATTTTTAAAATATCTCATTAAAAATCTGTACAGAAATTCGATGGAAAAATCATATAAACTAAAACAAAAATATAACATTCTATATAAAACACTAAAATTATAATAAAAAAATAATAATTATAAAAACTACATTTTTAGAATGAAATAAATACATTATATATATATATAACACGTAAAACTAATAATTTTTATTGTTGAAAATCCTTTTATATCCATTATTATAAATAGACCTATTAGGAAAATCTGCAAAAGTTTTATGGATGCTACTCATTAGATAACTAATATATATATAAAAAAAAATCAATTTAGCCAGATACTGTAAGTATCCATTCTAAGTCCACGAATTTATTTTCTGAAATAAAGGAAAGGTAACTGAACTTAAAGTCTGAAAAATATTAAAGATAATAGAAATTTTTGAAGATTTATTGCACATTATTATAAAAATATGAAATTTTTATCATCACTAAAACTAAAATAAAATTCGTAAATGTCACGTTAAAATTCTTTGGTCTAGAAATGATATTTATAATAGGTGATAAATGGAAGTCATATTACATGACTATGAAAATACAGAAACTGAAAAAATGATAAAATTCGAAGATCGTTAAACTCCAACACAACAGAGAAAAGAATAAAATTGATTAACAGTTCGTTGAATTTATTAAAGTATCAAAATATTTTACAGATGAGTAATGAGTAAATTAATATTTATAAAAATTATTAAAAGTTAATAATTTATTAAGATCGGAATTATATAAAATAATTTATTTTTATAATTAAAAAAAAAAATTATTTATTTTAATAATAAAATAAAATATTTTTTTTTTTTTTATTTTTAATTTAATAAAATGTTATTTTTTATACTGCAATACTTTAATAATATTCTTTAATAGATCAACTTATAGCCTATTATTTGATAGATGTAAATTTGATTAATTATATGACAAGTGTTATACTATAATTAATTATTATTATTATTATATAATATTAGCGAAATTTAATATATATTAAATTTATATATTTATCTATACTGACATCAATGTAATTAATTTATATTATTAGTTACTGTAATTCGCTTAATTAATTTGCTATCATCATTTAATTTAGAAATACTGTATTAATAAAAACAAATGATTTAATCAAAAAATTTCACTACCTTTAATATTTATTTAATTTATTTTTTAATCATATAAATTAAAAATCTTGAGAATATTCAAAATTCACATTTTTGTAACTCATTATAAAATAAAATATCTAAATTTGGATAAGGAACACACTTTCTAAATCGTAACAGATTGTCGAGCTATGAATTAGTTATAACTCTGCATTTTTATAAATCTTTAGTCTATAACTATAACACATTTTATTCTAATTTTAATAAATTACGAAGAAAGAATTCTTTTTAAAATTACGGTTAACGAAATTATTAATTTCTCAGAAATGCATTATGTTATCATCCATAATGCAAAAATTTTATCAAAGTTATATACTATCATTCATTATTGTCCCCTGGTTTCCTGATCGGTAATCAAGGCCATTCAATCTTAGCTTTGATAAGATGGTGGTCTGATCCACATTCAGCACCACGAAAGGCTCTTACATCCGGAATCCGTAAAGAATTTTCCTTTTTGTTATAATATAATCAATGATTGACCTTAACTCTCTAGTCTCCTGATGCCATGTAAATCGATGTATATCCTTATGTTGAAAGAAAGTGTTTTGTATGGACAGTCCAAACACTGCTCACAGATTTCAATTAGCCGTGACCCGTTGTCATTCTGGACAGATTCACCAAATCTTAAAAGAAATGATTTATAAACGGTTGAGATGCGTAGATTACAATGGTTTGGCCATGTAAAAAGAATGACATCCGAAAGACTACCTAAGATCCTTATGGACTGGGAAGCCCAGGGAAGAAGAGGAAGAGGAAGAAATGGATGGATGAAGTAAAATCTAATCTGACAAACCTTGGGCTGGATGAATCCAGCCCAAGATTTGTCAGAAACAGCCAAAGGTTTGAAACATGTAGAATATCATCATCATCAACTAGGAATGGACACTTAAGAGTGGCCATTCCTAGTTGATGATGATGATAATCTATCACAGTATGACAAAAACAACAAAGTATTTCTGCTAAATATATACGAATCATATGGTTAAATTTTCTTTCAATTTATTTCTAGATTTAAAGATACAATTCGAAAAAAAAGATCCTGCACTATTTGAAGTAAGTTTGTGATAAAATACGGCAAACAATATTGGATTTATGTTCTCTTATGTAATGTCAATATTTTTAGTTCAATGTGTCTCAAGATAGCAATATTTATTCAAAATATGGCATTTCGATCTTACATATGTAACTATAATATGGCTTATTTTGGTTACATATAAAAAAAGAAAATATTTTTAGTGACTTTTAAGAATTTAACATGAAATTTAGTTATCAATATTACTTTCGTTTAACTAAAAAAAAAAAACAAATTTTAAAATCAATTGATTTCGATAAACAATAAATTATGTAGGATAACATTAAATTAATTTTTAACTAACTCTAAACCGATATCAATATAAAAATAAACTACTGTATTCCTAATTTAATTAAACCACAAAAAATTAATTCGATTAATTAAATTAATCGAAATTAAAAATCGATTAATAAAAAAAAATAATCGAACTGTTAAAATCGATTTATTAATCTAAAAATTAATTACTCGAAAAAATTTGATTAATCAATTATCAATCGATTAAACAAATATTAATCGAATTTTAATTAATCGATTAATCAAAAAATTAATCGAATTAATAAAAAGATTAATTCTGTCTCATTAACAATTCAGGATGCCTACAGTTTTGTATATAGAGTTAAATTTTCATATTCAAGTTGAATTTTCATATTAATTAATCATGATGTTTCTAATGGATTTCGATCGTAGATTTCGTGGCGTTAGCACGTTTTACAGATGTTTCTAATGAAAACTTTTATGAACTTTTATTAATCAAGTTCAAATAAATATAGTTTAAATGAAAAGATGTATAATATATAGGGAAAAATTTTATTTAACAAGCTTTTTTTTTACTAAATTTCAGAACATATTAATCTAGTTAAACAATTAAATACATTATTTTTCCAATCAATATATGCAATGATATTAATAATTATTTTCTAATAAAACTTTTAAATGACTTTTGAAAATTTATTAAACAATTTCATCATTATATTGCATAATAGTATTTAAATATTCCGTTCAAAAATATAATCTATCGTAATCGGCGATTAGTTTAGGAACGATTATAGGAGAAAATCGCTCTAATTATCCTTGCATTATCAGATAAATTCTATCGGTAATAATCTCTTGACGTGATTAACATTTATTTAAAAATTTTCAATTTAAATGTTTTCATATACAATATAATAATTATTAGTCCCCGTTAAAAGCATCTTAAATTCTTCAACATAAACAAATAATTGATAAAAAATTCAGATAAATAAATGAGACTCTATGCATTTTAAAGAAAGTAAGTCCTAAGAGAAATTAAATAAAATGAAACGCTATTTTAGAGCAATATTTACTTTGATACATGTGTTTTGAATGCAAAATTGTCTAATATGCAATATTCATATGCATAGATACAGGGGCTATGTAGATAAATATTAAACACTTAAAATGAAAAGGTTATAGTATATAAATCATCACACAATAAATATTTAAATGAAATTCTTTGAAACATGTAAAATATTTGATGCACTTTAAAGTCGGAATTGATGGCAGAAGAAAATTCGACAGAAGTAGCAAAATATTGAACGATATAAATTATAAATTTCAATATATAAAATTGAAATTTAAAAATTTACTTCAAACATAACTTTTAAATATAGTATATATATTATATATATATATTTAGACTTTATAGCGTATTTTACTGAAATTTTATTAAACCAATAACTGTATAAATAATGAAAATTTACAAGTTTTGACAACTCATTAGGGTAGAGAAGATTGGGTATAAAATTGGGGATAAAATTGAATGTATGACCTCATTTTCGGTCAAATGTAATTTCTAACTTTAAGCCATTAGAGATAGAGTAAAATGTCGATTAGACATTTGTACAACCATAAAACTATTTACGAAAGTCATTTGCAGCAACATCTTATATGAAGCTGAAACGAAGAAAACGAAAAAATCTGGATCGAATTATCTCAATATTGTTGTGGAAAAGTTTATCAATAAAACGCTAATATATATATGTATATATAAAATATACAGTATATTTTATGTTACATATGATTAGGTGAATTATATTGTTTAACATTGTACAGTATATACATTCAACGCATATACAGTATATCTCTGTCCTATACGTATTTAATTCATTCAAAATAATTTACTTTTAATCTGCCTATTTTTTAATTTGTTAATTATGGAACATAAAGAATTAAAAATTAAATATAATCATTATTATGTTTATTTATGTATATATAGTATATAAAATTAAACAGTATTAATATCCAAATAATTGAATTATTTAATATATAACTGGCAATTATGTGAAACTGTATAAAAACAATTTTAAGCATCATCGCATGAACACTTATGAAAAAAATAAATCTGATTGAAATTAAGATTGCTAGTCATTAACATTTCAAGTCTATCATTTTTTTCGATCCTATATATAATTTCTTAATCTTTTCTTGTCCTGGTCGATTCCTTCTTGGCTAGACAGTAATGGATACTTTACTAACTTACCATAATAATGTATTTTAACTTCTTCAGACATTTCAGTTTCTTAGGCAATGAACAATAACCTTTCTTCTCTTTTTTTATTTGATTTTTCATCCTTTTTCGACATTTACATTCAATTTTAGCTTCGGACAAATTTGATCTGATTACGTTTATCAATATAAATTGATAATTATCATTCTGATACGTGATTATATGCTGGATTGCAAATTAATAATAATAATATTTTCTAATATCAAAACATTTTAAATTTATACTTAAATAATAATCTGCAATTGTTATCGGTATATAATATATATATATATATATATATATATACACAGTGAAACCTGTTAAAATAACTTCACCTTGGTATAGTGACTACCTAGCTAAAGGGACCAAATTTCAAAAGCTGGTTTGTTTCCAATAGGATGTAATGCTATTTTTGTTCCGTATAGTGACCACCTATCTAATGGGTATATTGACCACGCAATTAGTTTTAAGAAATTTTAACCTGCTAAAGTGACCAAGAAGATTAACTTCATGGAATAATTATTGTATTTTCCTTAGAATTTTTTCCATTAGATAAAATTCCATTAGTATTCCATTAGAAGTTTTCTGTTATGATTAAAAAGTCTGTTAAAACAGTATATTAAAAAGGTAACATTATAATAAAATACTACTGCATATGTATTTTAATTTGACTATGTTAGATGCACATATACAGGTTAGTATTAATTGTAATACAATATTTGCTTGCGATAAGACTGTTTTCGTCAGAAGGTGATATGTGCTATATGTCGTCATTATCATTTGACTGCAAGTTGACGATTTTAATTAATATAAATTTGCAGTTTGGCAAATTTATATTAAGTAAAATCGTTAACTTGCAATCGTTATAATTTTTTTTTTCTTTTAGGTGAAGGGAGAGGGGTCATTATCCTGTATAATGACCACTTGTGAAAAGTGATCAATCAGATTGGTCCCAAAGGATGGTCACTTTAACAGTTTTCACTGTATTTGGAATTAATAAATATATAGAAACGTTATATGGTCATTATCGTTCAGCATCTTTATTCCCAATCAATCCCATTAACGATACTTGATGACTAAAGGATAATCATTAGTCAGTCACGAAGTAATTCATAGCGTAATTAAAATCTTATCCCCAACCAAATATGCTTAAATACACATTATCCACCAAAATCAAAATAAAAATTTCATAAATTCTATCACTATAATAATAAAATTCAGAGCATGAATAAGTGTAAACATATATGACTGAAATTAAAAATTATGAGAAAAGAAACAAGTAAATAAATATGTTTGATTACAAATTCGACTTTATAGAATAATTACACAGAATTTCAATTCTTTGTCACAACTAGAAAAGTCTAGCAATAAAAATGCTGAATAATAGTGACCAAGAATAGAAATGACTGCTTGTTCGAAAACGAAAATGTAGAAAATGGATTTTATTAGGTTAACAGTGACAAGCGTGAGCATCAATGTAATAAAATCCTATTTTACAATAAAATAGAAAGTGAGCAACCTGTTGTCTGTCTAACAAATTACTGTATGGTGAAAGAATAATTAAAAGTTACCTAAAATTTTTAATGTAATTTTAAATCACAGCCAGAAATCGAATACCACCGTTTCATTTTTTTTAATGCTCTTGATCAATATGCGTAGCCGTAAGAAGTATTTTTATGACTTGCAATTTTATTCTAGTTCTTCAAAGTATAATGTAAAATTTGTTGTTAACGTTTTATATTAACGTCAAACAAGATAACATGATATGTTTATTATGTATACCAGATACAGAAAATTCTTCTCTGGGCAATTTACCAAAGAGATTCGATTCTAAGTCGTGCAATCTATATCAATGTTGTAGTTCATCACAAGAGAGAATCATCAGAGCAATTTATATCGATCGATATTGTTTATATACAGACGTAGTGAATTAGTTAAATATAGATTTTATATTAATTAGAAAGTCTTATTTTTATTTTATTAAATAAACCTAGCATCAGTAACTAATAAATATTGAAGCTACTTATACAGTAGCTATTTATTAGCTACTAAAGCTATTTATAAATAATTTTGAAAGTTTAAACTTCTTTCTTTGTTTGCTAAAATGATTCAAACTGAAAATTGTTTTATTCAGGAGAAAAATAACATTTTAAGTCTAAAATTTTTACGTCACTCATATTATCTTAAAAGTTTTATTCAGACATATTTATAGTAGAATCTATTTATTTATTGAAATATTATTAATCTGTTTATAATATTTGACTATTTAATCTATTTAAAATAATGAAAAATATAAATTTAGATATGACATTTTTCAGTTTATATCCAACAAAAAAATCTTTAATGTGTTTTACAGAATTTTATCATCCATAAAAACAAATATAAATGTTTTAAAATTCACCCTTAGAATGGTAGAATGTTATTTGGCTTTCACGAAACGTCATAATGATAAAATATTATTCCTAGAATTTATGTAACCTGAAAAGTTTAGTAAAATTTTTAAAATAGAAAACATCTTAGTTCTCTCTCGTTTGTTAAAATTTCATCACCAAAAAGTAATATAATCAAAAATACACTATTTTTTTATATAAAAACAAACATGAACATCAATCATCAACCAATGTCTTCTAAATAAAATTGAGACAATATGAAATATTTTAAAAAATTTTCTATTCATTATTATTTTTTAAAGTACTGTTTGTTATTATAATATATTCTTTAGTAGACTACAATATTTTGTTTCAAATAATTTAAATAACAATTTAATTATGCAATTAATAAAAATTATATGCAAATAATCGTTATTATCTGCTAATACTATGAACATCACTAATAATACTGTAAATAAATCTGAAGAGAGTGGATCTTTTAAAATTAATTTTTATTTATTTATTAATTTAATATAAAAATTATGAAAAATTCAAAATAAAAAAATACCGAGATACGTAATTGCATAATTATTGATGATGTTTTGCAAAATCGTCATATATGAATGATTAATGCGATTTAAAGAACTTGGTAAATATTTTCAAAATTTAAATATTTTAATTAAAAAAAAAAACAATTTAGAACAATTTAGTTCTTTTATCGTTTGTTAAATTTATGAATCAAAATAATGTATTATACACAAAATACAATACATTAAATGTTTTTCATTCGGAAATATATACAATTAGATCGAATCCGATGTTTCAGTATCCGCGGTATGAAGAATTAAATAGAAAATTCAGAAATACCGTAAACATTCATAATTTAGATTCATTTCAATCTCATTATGTAGGCATTGCATGATGATCACATCAACATAAAAATAAGACCGAAAAAGGATGAGTACCGTACAGTACAACAAATATTTTAGAGAGAAAGAGAGAGACCATATTTACATAACTTTTATTATTATTTTTATTGTTGTTAATGTGTTAATGTGCGTAATTTATAAATTAAACTTTATTAGTCAACATAAAAATAAGACCGAAAAAAAAATGAGTACCGTACAGTACAACAAATATTTTAGAGAGAAAAAGAGAGACCATATTTACATAACTTTTATTATTTTTATTGTTGTTAATGTGTTAATGTGCGTAATTTATAAATTAAACTTTATTATAAGTATATATAGAATGTATAGTATATAGTGTTCGCTATTATCCGCTGTTTCAGGTATTCACAGGGAATTGCAAATTATAGGGCATTTCTATAATAAAATTTATAATATATACACTACATTTAATAAAATTTTGTTTTGAGGTTCGATTATGTTATAGTTAGATTTATGAAATTAATTTTTAATAAATAAATTAAAAAGTAAAAAGTAAATTTAATAAGATTAATATAATTAAATATTGTTATAACTATTATTATGTAATTTAATCATTTACGATTAGTAGTTATATCTTTCAAAACTTTTTTTAGCATTTTCCAAAACATTTTAAAAAATAGTGTCACTGAAATCATTTAGGAATGAAATGAACACCCATTTCTAAGTGTTTTCAGTGACTCTAATAGTTATATGCAGTGATGTGCAGCATGGTTTCTGAGTTTTATTAAAATTAAAAATAATATCCAATCTGAAATACATAACAATCATACATAAAAATATTTATTTATTTAGAATGAATTTTACAAACGGAAAAAGATCGCATGGTTTCTGAATTTTATTAAAATTAAAAATAATATCCAATCTGAAATACATAACAACCATACATAAAAATATTTATTTATTTAGAATGAATTTTACAGATGGAAAAATACTCCTTAGAAGGGAAAAAATTCTCTAAAATCACATTCTATAATTCTTATTAAATTGACAGCTCTTCTTATATATATAAAAAATGATCTTGACATTTTATTAGTTTTACATCTTAGAATTCATAACTAATAATTTCCTATTCAGATTTAAGTGCTATAGTTTTAATTCCAAAAGGAATTAGCAATTAGCCATTCATTTATTTATTGCAATTTGTAATGTAAAAACAGATCTACAATAACTAATCTTCTTGACTTTTCCAGTAGAATTTATCGGAACTTCGAAAACAAGAATCCAACTCATGCTCTTTTTTTAGACTTTTATTTATATGCTTAATAATATAATCATGCTTTAAATTATGATTACTTGACACTTTGGGGAAAAAATCTGTCAGTTAAAATTATACACGGATTTTAGTTTCTTTTTAAAGTTTCATAAAGACATACCAACACGAGATATATTAAAAAATAATGAATTTTTAAAACTTTAATACACAATTTAATAAACTGTCTATATCTATAGACAGTTTCATCTATATCAGTAAACCATAATCGTAAATCTTATTTCAAATATACGAACATGAGTATCAAATCTTGTTATTTTTTCTAAAGATAACACACTAATTTGTGTCTTCAAAAAAGTATAACAAGATTTGATACTCATGTTCGTATATTTGAACTAAGATTTATGATTTGATTTACTTTAATACATCGAAGTGGCAGATAACGTCACAATTGCATTATAGTATTAGATAACAATATATGTTTCAATCCATTATGAAAAGATTATTATGTCATATTTGAGCATTATTTTCTTTTACTCTTTTTTGTTCTTTTATTATTTTAGAACACTAAAATTATTTTGTACACAATTTTTTTTTATTATTATAAAATATAAGAATTTTAGAGCTGAATATTGTAAACATTACGTTTATGTCTATTTATTAAATATTTTGTTGCCTTTTAAAGTATTTTAATGTGCAAATTAATAATGGAAAAACAATATCATATCGATTTACATCGTTAAATCATTTTTTTTTAAATTTGTTGTTAGTATTATTATTCTTACTTTAATTATTTATTTAAAAACAAAAAGAAAACACATCAAAAATAATTGTTTTTCTTTTTTTCATTATCAATTATCATCATATGTAATTAATAAATTTAATTACATTCTCATTAACGATCGATGAAGAACTTTTTTAGATGCGAATATTGTATAATTATAAAATGTGGGATGAAACCAGCGAGAAGAATTTAACATTTTTTTTTAACAAAGAAAATGCAAAAACAAATAAATTACTTTTGTGAATGGTGACATCTTTCAAAATGATCAAGATATTTCTTTCAGTTAAGTAATTGTTCGCCGGGAAATGGTTTTTGAAAGAGATTAAATTTCTCCACGATTGAGGAATTTTTTCTTTTCTTTTTAGTTTAGAAATAATGCAAATATTTTAAAAACTCTTTAAAAAAATTGAACACTTTCCAACTTTATGTACGCATCGTTATAACTGTAACTATTCATTTCTTTTATAAAATCAGGTTATTAACACAACATCCGGAGCTGTGCAAACTGTTCAAAAAGTTTATGACGTTAAGAGAAGACGGAACTTACGATTGGGATCTTGGTGGGATGGAAAGACACGCATTACTTGTTATGCAAGCTTTAGAAGCTGCTATCGACAATTTAGATGATAGTCGAGTACTATCGGGAATTTTATTCGAACTGGGATGCAAACACGCCAGATACAACGTGCAAGAAGATATGTTTGACGTAAGTTTGTTGTAGTAAATACCACTTAACGAGATAAAACTTTCGTTTCAATCTATTTCAACAAAGTTTCTCTTTACAGAAATTGTGGGATGCGTTGAAGACGGGATTAGAAGAAACTCTGCAGGAACAGATGACAAAAGAAGTGACACAAGCTTGGTTCGCAGTGTTCAGGTATATTTCTCATCATTTAGTGAAAGGAATGAGAGATTATCGCAAAAGATCTCAATGAACCCCAAAAAAAAAGAAAAATATCAAGAGCACATATTTTTTGTAAAGTATTTATGTCAAATGATTATTTAAAGTATATATTTGTGTATTTATCAATTGTAAAATATGTATGTAATATATTATAAAAAATAAACGATGTTATCAATCATAAAATTCAATTTTCGACATATTTTCCATATGTTACCATATATCATGGAGACATTCTAAAGGTAGTAATCAATAATATTTCATATTTCTTTTTTTCTATCACTGCAGAAATGTACAGATAAACAAACCACACATAAAACATATATTTATATAAAAGCATCTTATCAATCATTTTTCTGGCGTATGTTAAGCCAAATATATTTTGCTTTTAAAATATAAAAAGAAAATATATTTTGCTTAAACATACATTTAAGTTTCTAAAAAAGTTTTGTTTTAAATTTCTACTAAAATGTTATTTGTAACAGCTAAAATCAGGTCGAACGTATTCAATAACCATCCGAGTATAAAAATCTTAGAAATATTCTGATATTATTTTAAAATTATTTTAATAAAAAACAGAAAAGTCATTACTTTTGTATACACTGGATCGATAACTCTAACTAATTTGATTAAAAGAGAAATTTTCTCGAAATTAATCTAGGAAAAAAAATATGCTTCTACATACATATATGCATAAACATGATTATTTTTAATTCAGGTTAGATCAGAACTAGGAATCCTTAGAAAAATTGTATTGATTTTGATGGAAGCGTAAATATGCAGAAGGAATGATAAAAGATTTACAGATTCCATAAAATGGCTTTCGGCAGTAAATATTCGATTATTTCGTGAATTATTACTATAACGAATTGTTCCACAGTTAAATGAACGAAAAAAATTTAATAAGATCTTAAAAAAAAATAAATTAAATGATTCGCAACGATTTATAAATATTTTTGTACATTAGTAAAGAAATAACTGCAAAAAAATTAATAAATTAAATCGAAAATTTCTTTAATAATGACTTGTCAACTCGATTAATTTATTTTTCCTTCGGAAAAATATTCAAATTTATTAAAAGTAATTTTTCGTTACAGTGAGACAAATTTTCAACAGAGGGCGCAATGATTAGGTGCTGTATAATATTCAAATTGTCGTGATACATCTTCACTCGCTAGAGTTCTCATAATCGAAACTTTTTCGACAAGATCAGTGACGTATCTCGGATATACGTCATTGTCAAGAAAAATGCCCTTGATCTGTCAACATCGAAGTGATTTTTGTACTTTGTGTTTATAGTTTGCCCTTCATTTAGTGCCTTATGGATCACTAACAGGTTTTACTATTAAGTACCATAAAAACCAAAGGTAGATTGTTTTTTTAGCTTTCTCTGCACTGTAATTAACCTTGTAATATATCTCCCAATGTAACATTACAAACGTGAAACCCACCATTTAAAATATTTTCGAAATTCAAGTTGTCTAAGAAGGATTTCTGCTTCACACAGATTTTTTATAAGAAGATTTATGATTAAATCGTAATTTTTGTTCTTTAAATAACATTTAATATTATAATAAAGTAATTTTTTAAATTTAGATGAATGTTATCTGTTATAATATTGTAAATATTACACATTTTGAGCATAAACTTGCGATATCCTATACTAGATGTGATACTTCGTATTTTCAAGTTAAACACAATAAAAATTAGATAGTAAATCTGTTTATTATTGTATCTGACATAAAATCAATAACTTAATAAAAGCATACTCAGCTTAAATATGGCACAAATACATTGCGGAGAATACTTGGAACATTTGTGTGGCCAAGCTTAGAGAACATTAAAAGTGTATATATACAAGAAAAACCGTAAAAAAATTCTCGCTTCTATAGGAACAATAAAAAAATTGTAAGAAGGCAAAAACGACGCTAGATCCATTACTTACAATTAAGTACTCTAAAAAAAAAAAATAACTTCGACACTGTATAATTACAGTAAATTTAACTCAACGCTATAGTATAAACTAATAAATACGTATACAGTATATATAAATCCGTTAAGTATATAATATATGCCAGTGAACATAGCGCCTTCACTACCTTCGCAACAAAATGAAA
The DNA here is from genome assembly GCA_000484575.1 of Olivierus martensii. Lineage (NCBI taxonomy): Eukaryota > Metazoa > Arthropoda > Arachnida > Scorpiones > Buthidae > Olivierus > Olivierus martensii. Next base: position 23,407 of record AYEL01080713.1, read on the forward strand.
GCAAAGGAACCTTGATGCTAATTTAGGAACATATTGTCAGTTTTCTTATATACATGTCAATTAAATTTTTTAAATTTCTTTTTCGTTACATATAATTCAAAAATTGTCATTTGTTTTCTTCAAAAGTAGATAATAATAATAATAATATTAATAATAATAATAATACAAGAAATGACTAGTTATTAAATTTTAACTCCTTATTTTTTTCTTCTTTCTTTAAGTTCGAAATTTTTAAGTTGTACTTGAATTTATGGTATTGTTGTAATTTTAATTTTCTAGTGAACATAACCAAATTCAATCGTCGTCACTTTTTAATATACCTAATGGGTTAGTGCCGTTACGCTTTATGGTGCTAATAGGTAGATTAGCTAAAGAGAAAAAAAAAAGAGAACGAGAGATGTATATATAATGATGAAAATAAGTGTTAAAAAATTAAATAGGAGAACATATTTACCTCTGTTTAATCCGACACACTTCAGCCATTGAGAACGAGAGATGTATATATAATGATGAAAATAAGTTTTAAAAAATTAAATAGGAGAACATATTTACCTCTGTTTAATCCGACACACTTCAGCCATTCTTGCGTAGTTACTTTTTGGTCGTTGTCGTCGTCGCAGAACTTGGGCAGATTCCTCCAACACTTTTTAAACTTTCTCCTCTTTTGATTGCCTTGTTGGAAAGTTTTCCATTCTTGGCGAAATAGCACCCATTCCTTTCTATCTAACAACTTAAAATGAGAAAATATATAATATTTTAAATATCTCTTTTAATTACTCTCGTAAATATGATATTCCAGAACAATTCGTAAACATGACAATCTAAAGACTCCAGAAAATGCAAGTACAAAAGAATATTTTAATTAAAATTTATTTCCTTACATTTACGCAATTTAAACTTACTAATCTGCAAATGTTTAATACTTACACATCATAAATAAACCGATTGATTTATCCAAGAGGAATTTTGTAAAGTACTAATTTTTAATTAATAACGTCAAAAGACGTTGCCGATAATTAATTAATTATACGAATGATTAAAGTTTTATGACACGCTAATTAAATTTTAGAGGGTTTTCTTTTTTTCCCCCTTTTACAATTAGCAAATCTTTATTATGCAGTTCATTCTTTTGAAAATCGCTGTAAACAAACGCAAGTTAATCGTGTTTATAAAATAATACAGAATCAAGCATGTTTTTTATCTTAGGAAAATATTATTTTAGATTTATAGATAATAACTATCGGTCTATATTGAAACAATAATAAATCGTGTGTAAAATAAGCAACGTTTATTGTAATCTCTATTTATTAGATTAATTGGATAAACAGTAGTTTATTGAAGTAATAAAATAATTTAAAATTAAAAAAAAAGATATTAAATTTATTCCTATCTTCAATATAATTTCGAGTTTCATAACTCGAAAAAATACATGGCTTTTGTTAGATTAAATGTTTAATACCGAACTATAATATCAGATCGTTCCAAAAATAATATCGTTTTTTATATTGTACTTGTTCAAATGTGTCTCAGCTTGTCTGAACATGAATGAAGTTTTCACAATTTTTATTGAAAGAGTGTTATTGATTTGAATAGAGAATGTATAGGCCCTAATTAATTAAATTAACAAGTGATTTTTATCTTTGTATCCTTTCCAAACTTATTGCTAAAAACGACATTATTTTTGGGATGATCTAATAATTTATATAATATCTGGTTAATCGAGAACAATTATAGTTTGCTATTAAATACAGTACATCTACCGTGAAAACTGCAACCTATTTCGGATTACTTTTATTTTTAATAATGCTGTATATTAATTATCGGTTTCTAAAATTATGCATATAATATATATCAACGCTTAATTAAATTAAAATTTTTCTATTGCTGTTACATAATTAAAGGATGAATATAATCTGTACATACATATATATCACTCCTACCTGATTATTATTGACATCAAGGTTGTCAAATTTCCATCTAGCTGCCTGTTCTTGAATCGTTGAATAAGTTCTGAATAAAATAAATGAAGTAGAAACCCTTTATTAATTTACTTAATTAGTTAATCATAATAATTATGTAGAAAGTTTAAAGTAGAAAATTATTATTAATGTATATATTATCATAGAAGTATATAAAATTCACCTTGAACTTTTTTCTTTCTTACTAGCTGTCATTTCTTCCTGAAGAAATTTCAGAAATTCGCTTAAAAATATTTGTTTCTTTTGTAGGGAACAACCTGAAAAAGCATTTAATAAATTGAATCCAAAGTTCGTTTATTTAATGTCTAGAAAATTGAGTTATCGAAAAATAATAGTGTATAACTTTTCGCGAAATTATTCTATAGAATAAAGAATAAAACTTAAAAAATACAGGAACTCAGAATAAATTGGTACCTGTTATTTTTTTATTATAATTTTTTTTTCTTTTAGTATTGAAATTTTCTATGATAAGACTTTATTACTTTCTTTATTTTTATATTACTTATTTTTTTCTCTTATAAGACTATATAAAATATTTTAAGTTTAATGATTTATTTATAACCAGTTTATGATTAACTTTTATTATAGATATAAAAATGTAAGAATTACTTAAAATAATACATTTTCGTAATAATTATATATTTCTATTGAGTTTTTGAATAAAATTAAACTTTAACCTGAGAAAAATAATAAACAACAAAAGAGCAATGATAATTTAAGATACAATTTATTAAAATTTGAATTTCATAACAGAAAGCTGTGGAATGGAAAACTTAATGCTAATACTGTATAAACTAAAATAAAATAAAAAATACTGTATGAATAAATTTCTGCTTAGCATATATAACCTGCGAATCTTTAAAATTTATTGTTTCTGATAAATGCAATTTATTACATATTTGTATTTAAAACATTTTAAGTATTCCAACCAAATTACCAAATTTATTACATTTTAAGTATTCCAATTTAAAAAAAAAAGTTTAAAAAATGGAGGTACAGAATACACAATATATTTCGATTAAGCCGAAACTCAAATTCCATAAAATGAATAGTGGTTAAATTTGCTGAAATTTTTGTATTCTGTAAACAAAATTCTTAAAACAATTTTTGAATTATAAAAAACGAAAAATAGTTATTATTATACAAGAAAAAAATGAAATATACCTCAAGTTCAATTAAAAATAATAATAAAAGCATTTTTTCATATTTACGAGTACTTTTTTTATAATTAACATCATTTTAACATAATTTCTAGTAAATAATTCCTAAAATAGTGTAATTTATGAAAAACAATTATTTATTTTTGCTGTTAGAAAATTTGTAAGACAAATAAAATGCTTAAGTGAACTCCAACAAATGATTTCAGAAACAAAATATTGGTACTCGTGAAAAAAATATAAAGCAGTGGGTGATCGGTTAACGAACATAATCCGTTCAAGGACAATGTTCGTTATCCGAATTGTTCGTTAACCGATCATCGATTTATAGGTTTTTATGGAAATTTGATTAATTCATTTTGGAGACCCAAAAAATAAATAAACAAAAAATTATATAATTTCTTACTACGTTTATTTATAGAATATGTAGCCTAATAACAATAATATATAGGCCTACATACATAGTTTTGCATTTTCATCTACTATGTTTATTTTTATTAAAGAATCTGTTCAATGTCGAATGTTTTTCTTTCTTCAGGATTTTTCGAAAGTGATTAATAGCATTGTCGTTGTACAGATCCCCAAGCCTATTGACCTCAACCTGATATGGGTGCTATTCTAGCACCAAAATATTGTAAAATCTCTCTCTTACCTTCTTTAATAAATCTTTAGACGAAAAAATTTCCAAAAAATTGTAAAATCTCTCTCTTACCTTCTTTAATAAATCTTTGACATCAAAATATTGTAAAATCTCTCTCTTACCTTCTTTAATAAATCTTTGATGTTTAAGTTGTCTCCAAGTTCATTTTAATCGGGAAAAACTACTGTTCTCTCATCCAGTTGTCTCCGAGTTCATTTCTAACCTTTAATAAATCTTTGATTTGTTTTACGTTGTCTCCGAGTTCATTTTATGGGAAAAATTACTGTTCTCCCATCCTTACCCATAAGTCCACCGACGTTTGACTTACTCATAGGTCCACCAACATACAAGGCCTAAGCATATCATTCCAAAAAACTACTGTTCTCCCATTCTTACCCATAAATCCGCGAATGCGCAAGGCCTAAGCCTGTCATTCCGTCAGTCCGTAGGTCCCACAGTTTGTACTGTGAAGTGTTCGTTATCGGAACATAAAAAATCTTTCGCGAAAGTGTTCGTTATCCGAACTGTTCGTTAACCAATCATCCACTGTATGTGTTAAAATATATAAGTTAATAATAATTATATATTTAAGTATATTACTTATATTTAAATATATAAGTATACTTATTAAGAAATAAATAATTTATAAATATTATAAATAAATTATTAATTCTTAAATGTTTATAAAATATAACTATTAGGCCTATAATATTTACAATAGTTATATCATATGTCAATATAACTATTAATAATATAAATCACATTTTAAACTGTTTAATACTGCCAAATCTCTCCCCACACATTGGTTTTAAATCGTTGAATTATTTTATTCGTGTTCAATAATAGAATATAAAATAGTCCAAAAATCAATAATAAGAAAAGATAACATTAAATTAACAATAATGCCAATATTTTTTCATCAAAATAATTTAGTTGGATATTTTAATGCTTTCTGCATAAACCTATACAATAGTTATGATTTACACAGAATATATGTATGTATAACTTCATATTGATTTCAAAAAGCTATATTTTGTGCCTTTGTCCATAGATAATTATTTTACAGAGTTGAATTTTTTTCTATAGAAAGCTATTGCTCGATCATTGAAATAAAGCAATAACTTTCTATAGCTCGCACATTATACTATAGCATTTGTATACTTCGCATTATAAAATTAAAATCATTGTGGTCATTGAAATAAAGCAATAACTTTCTGTAGCTCGCACATTATACTATAGCATTTGTATACTTCGCATTATAAAATTAAAATCATTGTTTTAATCTCAAAACATACTTTGAGGCAGTTTGCCCAGTTTTGCCTGAAAATAAATTGAATTTAAATAAATATAATTCTGAGTAAAAATATAATACAGTAGGCCTATATCAACACCATGGCAGCCCATAATAAACTTTTATTAACAGGATCGTTCTGTGCTTACAGAAAATGAACCAGTTTGCAATAAGTTACATAAATTTTCAAAATGGGCTGCAGTTTCTCATCCAGATGATTTTTAAATACTATACTGTTCAATAATACGGTCAATAAAAATGTCAAAATCATTTAACATTATCATTATCAAAACTTATGGACGAAATAAGAATTCTCGAAGGGATTTTTCATTATTGACATTTGTGAAAATTACTGTTTTTTTATATTAGAAAATTTTCAGATATGAATTACTTTAAGTAGATTATGACTCGTCCTTTAATTAATAATAATCGCATTATAAAAATAATATGAGATAGATTTGTTAACAATCTATCCAATTTTTTAATTGATATTATTAGATAGCCATAATATCGATATGCATTGCAGTTATGATTTCTAATTTAAGAAATAATAAATTCTTCTCGGTAATATGTAGTTAAATTATTTATTTATTTTAAATAAATTCTGCTAATCCATCTTAATGTGTGTATTTTTGATATTTCATGTGAATTTGTTTTGGCAAGATGAAATAAAATCAATTTTATTTAATTCAACAACCATATTCATTCTGCGTAAACAACTATGAAACATAATACGCTGTAAATGAGGCAATAAGCACTATGCCCTACATAATTTATGACCATAAAACTTTACGTATTAATTAATAAAAGATGCTATTGTGCTGAAATGTCAACTGGCAACAGTAGATGCCTATTCTACGATTATTACTTATTAATAAAAAATTATAAGCAAATAACCTAAAAAACGGAAAACTAATTGTTTTTTTTCTTTATCTTTTAAGAAATTTGTACGTCTTGACATTCTTTATTTCGATACTTCACTATTTGAGAACTAATGTTTTGAGGGTATCTTACAGATTACGTAAATAGATATGTTAGGATATAAAGAGGGCATTCAGAGATTTGGTAATAAAATTAGCTTCAGAGTAAATTATCCAGAACGTATATTTGTAAGTAAATCCGATTATTATTTTTTATATAAAAGTTTTGAATGAGATAAAACCATAAACAGTAAACTTTCAGATATAAAAGAGAATTGCTGTTTTAATAATCTTCTAACATCATCTTAAAAGTTGGGATGATAAATTCTTCCAATTTATGGAAGTATATTTCGAAATTTTGCAATTTTCATTTTAAACAAGTTTGCAATGTGAATTATATATATATATATATATACTGTATGTAAAATGAGAAATAAAAAAATTTTAATTTACCTTTACCTTTAAACGATCTTAAATTTCTTCTAGCTAATTCGCAATCGGGTCTTTCTTTCATGGCAGGAGTTAATGGCATTGGTGTACCAGTTCTAGGATTAACACACCAACAGAAGACACCCGTAATACGTCTATGGCACTGTGTCTGTAAATACAACCCATTTTCTGTACATTCGGGTACGAAAGCACCAGTTTTCGGTTGTTGCTGATTAATTTCTAAACTCTTTCTTCTTTTTGACGGACAATCTTGTGGCTCTGTAAATTAAAAATAATGAACGTTTTTTTTTGAAGTTTATCATGTTGTACACCCGTCATAGTTATGAATGTTTACGTAAACATTGTCAGAAAACGATTGTCATTACTAAGAATTTTAGGGCAAGGACAGAAATACTGTAGTGTTCCTGTCCTTAAAGAGATTATAGAGGTTTAACCTTCATCATTTGTTTAGCATGGGTATTTTAGGTGGACCAATATCAAAGATATTGGTCCACCTAATATTCGTAATCTAGGTCTCATACCGAACAACGCCTCATATTTTAAATTCTATGAAAATCGAAAAATTGCCAGAAACACCTTGAACAATAAAATTGATTGTATACGGGTAAATCGGGTTAACGACGTTTTTATGTGTTTCTCTTAAGCATTAACATAGATATTTTCATAAAGTTAGCTTTGTTTCCCTTTCATTAATTCATCAATGTAGCATAAAGAAAAATTGCTTACCATCGTCGTCACTGGGAACAGTCTCTTGAACAATATCAGGCTTTATTTGAGAATACATCGATTTCGTAGCTGAAAAAAATATGAAAAAATATACGAAAATTTTAATTTCACGAAAATAAAATGTATATCAGTTCAGTTACAGTTCGTTAACATTTAAAAGATAATTATGTTTAAATTCCATCTATTCAATAGTGTCTTTAAGATATTTCCACCCAAAGTAACATTCAAATCCGCCCTTCCTAACAAGATTTGGGAAGGTCTTAACAATTGGGAAATACTTTGTCTTGGGTTAAAGAAATGCTGATGTCAGAAAAGGCGGGTTACATTCTTGAAGGCTAGGTCTGCATGATAATAAGTTGAACGATCTCTTCTGCAACATCACAGTATAAACACGAAGCACATTATATCAAAATATAAAGTAGCATAATCAGTATTTAATTTGTTTTTTTTTTTCTTTTTAATTTCCTTAAATATTTATTTAGCGGATAATTAAGAAACTTTACTTACCTGGATCTTCTGACTTCTCCTCTTCATCCGTATTCTCGATCTGTTCGTCTGAGTTCAAGGACATAAACAATCGTAAAGAGACTTTATGACATAAAGGTCAGCACTGTTCCTTATTGTACTCTATTTTGTTGTATTGCACATTTTGTCCCGGCCAAACAGGCACAGAGAATTGGATTAGCGAGGAAAAAGAAAGTTAAAAAAAGAGGCTGCACTGTACATTTTTAACACTTTTCCATTCGTGTATAAGGAAAATTATAAATAAAAATCGATTTGGCACGAGTAATTAAAATCATCAAACATAATATTTAAATATAGAATGTATATATATATTCTTTATTTAAATATTTAATTAAAGACACTAATTAAATCTTCAAAAATTAATTGATAATTGACATACATATTTATAAATGAATTTTTTAATTCAGCATAAGTATCCTAATAATTTTATCAAATTGTTTTAATTTATAGCGGATTTAAATGCCTACACTGCATCAAGAAAAGAGTAAAGAGAAGCAGAGAAGAAATTTAAAAAATGCTGAAAAGCTCAACATTTTTCATACTATATTTAAACTATATTAAAACTTAAATATTAAACGCGCATAAATAATAAAAAATATGACTAAAAATGGTAACATATTTGAATAATTTAAAAATAATAGCCGGACGACTCAACAATTCTGATTAAACTTTTAATAAATTCAGTTTGTTTTTACTACCATTAAGCAATATAATTAAAGAAAAGAATGAAAAATACTTTTAATTCTTTCATTTAATTTTTAATGTATTATGTTTTAATGCTGTCTATGTGATGAAGAAAAGAATTTTCTCAGTCGTTCGGCTATCAATGAACGAATTAAAACTATAAAAACAGAAAAAGATAAAACTTAAATTAGTATTCAACACCTAATAAGAAACTCACTATTAAGATCCACTCCGAGGCAAAAAGACCATTCTGTTCTAGATATCTTTTTATCTTTGTCGGAATCACAATACTTAATCAGAATTCTAGAACATGGTTTGGGTTTAACAATTTTCTTCACCATTCTCTTCAAATCTCTAACTTCTTCTGGATTAAGATAATTGTCATTATCTAAGTCTAATTGAGAGAATTTCCACTGGATGATTCTTTTCTGTTCAGTATCCAATAAAATGTCTTTCGTGTCTGTAAAATAAATTATCTTCATTATATTTTACACATTGAAATATTTATTTATATATATATTATTATATTTTTACCGGAGTTGGTCGGTTGTGGAAATCTGTTATATTCTGAGCGAAATATATCTATTAGATTAGTATTCATCGTTGCTCTATCGCTACTTCCACATCCTGAAAGAGGGAAAATATGTTAATACTGTAATCATATCAAAATATGATTCTGTTATTAAAAATTTTGAAAGGCTTTCTATCTGTTATATAAGCGCGTGATTATCGTAGCAATTTCTTTCCATAATCTTATAAGATTTCGATTAAAATAGGGTAATAACAGTATCTCTGAGAGCAAAATGTTATCTACAGATCCATCAGCAACAACTAAAACAAATTAGTAACTGCAAGAACTGCCATAATTTTTCACTAGAAAAATGAATTAAAGTCTAAAGACCAAATTTTCACACAGCTTTTTGACCCGCGCTTAAAAAGGTGACTTTCCCTTCGTGCCAAAGGGGGAGATACTTATCTCATGTAACAGGTTAACATCTATCTTCCCACCAAATTTCAAATTCCTATCTCAAACCATTTACGAAATTTTCACAAGAGAAAAATTGCAAAATATTTCCAAGATAGCAGTGCTGATTTTTTTTAATTAAATTAAATAGTTTTATCATATCAACTAGAATACGTGTATATTATAATTTTATATTTAAAAAATCAGAGCTTTTTTTATAGAATCTCAAAATTAAATTTTATTTTCGCAAAAAACATAGCAGAAGAAAAATCGGCTTATTTAGAGTATTATTTATGAGATTCTTAAACTTTCTTATGCTAAACATAACTAATTACAGCTTTATTCAGGAGAAGATTAAATTTTGCTTAGATCTTTAATACAATTGTGTTCACTGATGAAGGTGTTGTCTGTGACAGTTAACTACCTATTAAGTAAAATTTAATGACTTCTAAAGCAGAATATAGCGGACTATAATGTCTCCATCGTGATGTATTATTTTTATTCACGTAATCCTTTTATTATAATCTTATATCGAATTTTAAAGAAATATAAAAACAAATTAAGAATATAAAGCAGATTTGTTTTGATATTTATTTTTAAAATTTTTATATTTGGATTGGCATAATATAAACAATTATATTCCACAACGAAAACAAGTTTCAATAGAAAAATATTTTATATTTTTTATATTAAAATATACCTTTTTTCTCTTTTCTTCCTCTTGAAGATCTCCTTCTCGTAGTTTTCTTTGCTATAAAATAATGCAAGCTTTGTTAAATATAAAAAAATAAATTAGGATTTGTGTGAATATCAGTTTAAAAAAATTATTTTTGCATAACAGAAATTTATTTATGTGTTTTAAACTATCACATATAAATCTCGAAATTATTATTAAAATGCAAAACAAACTAAGAAACTTTTATTTTACGACTTTCACTCGTGTTATGAATAACACAAAACTTGACATAAATCAATGAGGAAAAGAAAAACAACGGACAATTCTGTTATTCTTTATGAAAAAAAAAAATTTAGCATAAATATTCAACAATCTCCATTTAAAGTCACAGATATGAGGGGAGGTAAAATAGCTTCTGCACCTCATCACCATCTTGTAGATTTGTTTGAGATACGATAGGTGCTGGAGAAGTCGAGTCACGAACGAGACGTGTTCACACCTTCCTCTGACTCACCTACGCTTTTTTCAACAACACGAATTATGATTGTTTCGAAAAAAAAAAGTTTAGATAATATGTGATCATCGTTGACATACTTTTACGCGCAACGAAATTTTTAAATTAGAGGGCGAAAAAAACGCAAGTTTTGTATAAAAATTTAATAATGATAAATTGCTGAATATATTAAAAATTCGGAATTAAAATTTGTCGTGAATGACTTTAACTACTACATTGAGATAAATTAACTAAATTACTTATATAAGAGTAAAAGTATGGGAAAGCTGCTTGGCTGGAGTAATATTTAATTTGTCAGCTAGTTAATAAAGAAAACAAGTTGTAAAGATATGTAAGTATTCGATAATGAAATACCACAGACGTCATAAGTCAGAAAAAAACAGCTTAAATTTCGCAATTTGCATAGTGATACACAGTGAGGTATCATTTACTTCATTCCCTACTTACTTCTTTTATAGCAATTTGGTCGAGCATTTACTACAGACGAACGTGGAATGAGTTTTCCAAACGAATCCACGCACCAACAATAATTCTTGAAACATTGCACTTCTTCGTAGCTTCCATCTTCTTTGCATTCTGGTTTAAATGCTGACGATTCTCCATCTAATTCCACTTGCGCCCTTTTTGCAAAACAGTTTTCGCTCTCTGAAACAAACAAAACTTATTAAATTTTTTTTTTTTTTTTACTAATTACGGCTTTACGATGCTGAAAATTTGCTTACAGCGAGATTACATTTAAAGAAATAAGAAAAAATACCTGAGGCATCACATCACAGTCTCAATTAGCATCTTAATTATAGGTTAGCAAAAGATGACATTTTAACTATGACGAATCTCATTAAATATATTCTATCTTAATAAACATATTTAAATTGCTGTTTATTTAAATAACAAAAGAAAAAAATTACTTAAAAAATGCGTAATTAATTTAATGTTTAGATTTTATTCCGTAATAGTTATTTTTAAAATGATAATCAACCGGTTTATTATTAAAGATTCATAAATTACGTTGCAAAAATAGGAGATAAACCAAAACGGGATTTTATAAACAAATTTTGCAAAGACGTTCGTGAGTTTCGATGAATTATTATTATTTTTTCTAACTTACCTACGCATCTACCTCGATATTTTATGTCTATCCGACGTCCTTCACATTTTGCTTTGTTCAAGTGGCACATGGAATCGTAAGTTCGACCATCTGTACCGCAAACAGGATGCAAGTTTTCTTGAGTGCAATCGTGTCGACAACTACTACGTCCGCTATCATCTTCTCTAATAGGAAGCTGCAAAAACATTTTAAAATTAAGTATAATCTCAAATAAAATCGTCAAATTTAAAATTCTACTCAATAATACTTCCGAACAGTGAACTGATCCCAGTTTACTGGAGAGCAGTTTTAACTTAGTGATACATACGTTTTGAAGTGATGCAAACTGATACAGAATAACATATTTAAGCAAGATTGATTGACTTAACGAAAAGAAAAAACAATTCTACTTTCCTTTAAGAGGAAAATGTAAATAATTAACACATACAGTGCTTTATTATGATGTTTTCGTCTTGCCAGAATTAATATACCAAGTTATACAAATATTTTAACTTAGTCTGCTGCATTCTACAACTCAAATAGTTAAGATTTAATTAAAAATTAATATGCAAAGTGCATCTGAAAACAAGAATAAGATATTGCATAAACTAAGTGATGCATATGTTCAATCAAAATTATGAAAAAAAAAAAATTATTTAAGAGCGATCTGATCTTGATTCTGTAACCGAACTAAGAATCGCGTGAAGAAACAACAATCAATAAAAAAGAATTTATTAAAGTAATGATACGTAATCGTGTAATTTGTATTATAATTAACTAGAGATGAGATATCAAATTCACTCGTGAATGTGACTACGGTTCAATAAATTCTAAAACTACCATTAAATTAAATGAAACTGAAGTAGTATCGAATAATATTACACATATCGAATTCCAATATAGTATCATGAGATTAAGACCGGTAAGAATTTGAGAATAAAAAAAATTTCAATAGCGAATATCATATATTAATTAATACAGTTCAATATTTCATAAGAAATTGTGCGACAGAATTCACAAACGACGACTGTGGCTGAGAAGTGATTAAAAATGCGATATAAAAAAAAGATTACATTTATTAAATTGAATAAAAATGAAACTATTAAGCTCAAACATTCCAAGCACTTAATAATCCATCAAAGTTTTTTGTTATGGAATCATTAATGAGTTTTCAGGTTACCGGATGTGCAGAGACATGTGCTTGTCATAGGACCAGACTGAGATAGTTATTTCTTTAAGATCTAATCCAAGGTCAGCCAATTAAAAGATAGTGACAGAAGATGAAGTCTTCCCCATTGACAAACAGGAAATGGAATTGTGGTCAAGCTTCCTCAGATAGCGAGTGTCCGCCGCCAAATTGGCGACAACCGTCATCTTTCGCAACACTTTTATGTAATGAATCTGACGAACAACGAACTCTTTATGCCACTTTGCGGATATCCGCAATTTCCAGCTTTTTTTCTCACTTAAAAAACAACTTTTTCTTTTTTTCGCATCAGCATTCCTATTAACTAATGCGATGATTTTAAATTATGAATAATACTTTATTAATCCATCCCAGTTTGGAATTTATGTGTGGCATTGGATTACTTGATATCTGATTTTTAAATTATATTATTAAAAATTTAATTTTGGTAAAAAAGTGAGAACAATATTTATTCGAGCATAAATTTTCATGTTGGTTATTATTCTAATCTGTATTAATCCATCCCAGTTTGGAATTTATGTATGGCATTGGATTACATAATCTGATTTTTAAATTATATTATTAAAAATTTAATTTTGGTAAAAAGTGAGAACAATATTTATTCGAGCATAAATTTTCATGTTGGTTATTATTCTAATCTGACGTGCATCGTGCATTGATGGCATATATTATATAACTTACATGTTAATAGATATTGTGAATGATTTGTGCACATAAATATAAAACTATAGGCAAAGTTTATGCCTAAAAGCGTTTTTCACGTCTCAGAAACGTGACAAACATCATCGGGCATCATCACAATTATTTTTTGTTTTTTTATTAATTACTTCTCATCACGTTTTCATTATTTTAAATTCGGGGAATTTCCGGTAATTTTCGTTACTTTAAAATTGAAAATTTAATTGCGGAGCAATTTTAAAGATAGTTAAACTCTATCGCATTTTACAGAACAGGAAATTTATCTCGGAATTAATCCTTACGTGCAGCAAAATAAATCGACATTAATCATGAAAGGAAGATTATTCATCCTTTCCACACTTTCCTTCTTTCTTCCTGTAAAGGGACTCCTAGCTGCGATGAGAGACACCGCATTAATAACCTCAACTTAATCCACATCTTTCAATTTATCAAAAAAGCACGAAAAGGCAAAAATCGCAATCGATCCTTAAATCGCCATAAAGAATCAAAAATAAAAATAAAAAGACGTGAGCCATCTTTCAGCCACTACATATTAATTACAGATGTATTAAATTACAAAAGAAGACAAGTCATAAACAAGAGAGAGGACCTCCTAAAGTGTCTTGAGTTACTTCTGGATTCATCTCCAGGAAACGAGATAAAGCTCACCTTCCCATGATTCGTAGCTGACCAGCTTTCCAACATAAAGCACAGACATCAGTGTCGCCATAGCGACGGGAGAGTTGCAATTTTTTATCTAACCAGGTAAGTGAGTAGACCTCCTTCCGTCCAAGAAACCCCCGCAGTCGGCAGCACTTGTCAAACTTACAGCCGAATTTATGGGGTTTGGAAGAAGGGAAAATCAATTGCAATTTGGTCGTTGCACTTTTGTTAGATTTTTTTTTCCTTCTTTCTTTCTATTATATTTATTGCCATCTTTAAACGTATCTTTGATAAAACAGTTAATAAAAAAATTATACAGGTATTGTTTTTGTAAATATTTTGAACATTCTACAACCGAGACAAGTATATCTCGCTGATCTTGTGATCTTTATTGTCACCAGAAAGTAATAAAATAATAATAATAATTCTGTACGTCCTAAAAAGAGATAAAGAAAATAAGGATTAAAAAAATGGTAACTGTAATCAGATCATATAAATTTCTCAATGAATTCAAACTATTTTATAATGAAACATAGGGAGTGAATTCTAAAACAATACATTACTTTTATAAAACTCATACATTGTTTTGGCTAGATTACTTAAAGAATTTATAAGTAATTTTAAATTTAATGCAAAGTAAGTTTAGTGAACTTCTATCGACCTTCATCGATTCATTACTATTCAGTTTTTATCGACAAACTATCGTAGTGGCAATGCCATCATTAATTAAAACAGTTTTTAGATTTTTGGATCCAAATTCATTAAATTTTCATGATTTTTTATGAAAAATCTATTATATAATTAAACATTTTAACGAAATCTAAAGTAGCGCACAGCTTACCAAACCGACGTTTGAGCTAAAGCATCTAAAGAATTATTTAAGGTCGTTGACTATCTTTCTGCATAATTATATTCCTTTTATTCTTTCCTTACACTGAAAAACCCTATTCTTTGTTTTAAAATGTCATTATTCAATTTTCTATCGATATTAATTTTATTTATCAAAATGCAGAAGTGTATAGGAGATCTGGACATAAAATACAGGTGAAATATGTTTAACAATGTGTTTATCGTCACGGTTTGGTCGATTCCCAGGAGAATTTACTACAGTAATAAAATCAAGAAATTACTTAGTCTACATGTTACGACTATTGTTTAATATTGTAGGCGTAAGAAGGCCCAAGTACTTAGAAGAAAGGATTATCGTCAAGGTTATGTATGTTCTGTCTAGGCTGGATGGAAAATTCTATCTAGATTTTTATATTTCCAACAAAAATACGCAATTTTTAAATTCTAAACATGAAAATATGCTATTATTTTCTAAGAAATAAATAATGCTTTTTATTGTAATTTTTATTTATATTATAAATAAAAATTAAATAATTAATGAACTGAGTATATAAAAAAGTCATATATTAATCTAGAAGAGTTAAAAAGAAAGCAATACAATGTAGGATTTAAAGGAAGAAAGAATGCTACATTTGTGAATATATCCCTTGAAATTAAAAGAAAAAACTGAAAGCCCATATATCAACTGAAACCACTCAAAGTATTAGACTTAAAGAAGTGAAGGTGAACAAAAGAAAATAATCCAAAACCAGCGAGAAAAGCTGTGAAGGAACAAAGCGGCATTTGCACCCCATGGACCAGATCTTTTACAAGCCCACACCTGGCCAAAGAGAAACTATTTAGAGAGTTTTAACTTGCACCTGTGGGTCGCACCTAACACCTGGCAAGGTATATTAAGCTAAGTATTTGGGTAATTACAATAACCTATTATTCTTTAAAGTAGAAAGGTATTTGCTGCAAAATAAAATAGATTTACCCTACAGGATCACTTACGCTACTATTTACAATATAAGTTAAAAATGTATTAAGTTGATTGCACTCAAATTCCTTTTAAGTGCCCAAGTGATACACAGGAGAGAGAAAAAGCGTTTGAGCCATCAGTCCTCCCTACTTCATTAAAATGGCGACAGGTACTAACCTAGCCATCCAAACAGGGTGAGGTGTCGCTAGAGAAGATAAATCTCTTCATCAAGACTTACTGTCAGGATTTTAAGGGCCTCTTTTGGGTTTAAGCCACACACCAGATCATTCATCATCTGAATGGCAGCTGGTCATATAAGCAAATAATGCATAGTGAACAGTTCAAGTGTGGTTTTTGCAGATACCCACTAAATCGTAAAAGTGGCTGGTTAATGCATGTATAACCCTGGTCACACCCACACTAATTGGGTTTTGGTTCCCCATTTCATTAAGAACGAGTTTAATAGATGTAATCTGTCTTATCCTCATGTGACCTTGGTGTCCAGGATTATAATTTATATGTAAGAAAAAGTATAAAATATAATATTGATGTGATGATGTAGTAATTTCATTAAAAATAATAAGTGTATAATTATATTAATTTACCGAACACCATTAACATATATCAAGTTTGGCCATGTTTTATCATTCGCCGCTTGTTACTGTAGTAGCATGGAGATGCATATAAGGGCGTCGTTTCAAAGTGTTATCGTGCATGTAGTATTCGATATTGGTTTGTGTGGAATTTTACCACCCGGATTATAAATTTTCTTTTCTTTTTCTAGAGATGGTTTTTATTTTTTATTACATTGAGAAATGAATAAAACATTAGAAGAGGAGGAATATACGAAGAAGAGTAATAAGGATAACTTATGCTAAACCTATAAAAAATGAGAAACAAAATTAATCACACTAAACATTTATGGATGGTTACATTTATTATGATAATGCTTACTATTAAAATCAATTTAGAAATCTAGTAAGATTCAAATAGTCAAGCATGTGCTTACGTACAAAACGAAATCTTGGAATGACAATCATGTAAATATTGGTGTGGTTTAGTTCGATAAGAAAAGAAGTGACGATAACTTCTACATAAACAAGTCAAAGGCTTACATAACCCTTGAATCCAGGAAGATCAACACTGCTAACACCAAAAACGTATAGATCAGCTCGAATCAGTTATGATTCATGCAGAAATTTTAGTTAAACTTTTTTTTATAATTATTATTCAGATATTTCGTCCTATCCCATTAAAGAGTAATAAAAGAATAAATTTAATGAGTAATTTCTTCATAATTGTTAAATTACTGCAGTATAATTTTTTAAACTGATCTATAATAATAAAATGTTCTGCATCCTTAAACTGAGAGAACATCTACACGGAGAGATTTGCAAATTGTTAGAAGTAATTTCTAGATTTAGTACTTTGCCATTTATCTCTTAAAATAAACTGCACACTATCCATGTCATAGCTGTTTATAGATTAAGGTGCAATTTAAGCTGTTTGGGTTGCACATGTCAACGACACAAATACTAACTGTCAACATGTAGAGTTGCAGGTGCTGCGAGTGGAGTTAATCACTTCATTTGTCCGCTACCAGCATTTTAACTATTTTTATCGTGGAAATAATTTAAAAAAAGAAAAAAAAAAAAAAAAAGATTTTGCTTTGATATAATTTTCAAATTACGTGCCTAATTATTTCTAGAAAAAAGGGGCTCGAATATAAATCGTACTATACAGTTTATATAAAGTTTGTATTATTTCTATAATTATTTACGAATAAAACGACTTCGAACACATAATTTCTATATTAACCTTTTGAAATATTCTATAAATATGTGGCTTTAAAAAATATAATCAAACAAAAGAAAAATCAGAAAGCATGAATAATAAAACGTAATAAATACAAAGCATAATAAATAAAAAAAGTTAAGTGGGTTCAATAAAGAATTTGTTGTTCGTAATATTTATGAGTGTTAAGCACAGAAACATGGAAAGTTAAGTTCTCGGTATTCGTGCTGTGCAGCAATATTGTACCGCCAATAAATAACGGTTCGCAGAATAAAAAATAAAAAAATTCATTCTTGTATAAATTGAAGGGCGGCAATACGAAGAGGAAGTTATTCATTATACGTAATCTGCTGCCCTTTATCCAATTGTTTCTTCTCTCCCAATTAGTTGTTAGATTAATTGCGGTCTGCACATCATCTCCGAAAAATACTTTTCGACACTCACTCTGTTTGTTTGCGGATAAGGAAGTGGAATAAAACAGCGTGAAAGGGTATATATATTCGAAAAAAATACAGTAAGCAATTGCACAGGATGTAAAACATTCATACGAACGGAAATACTGTCATTTTTATCAACA
This sequence comes from Olivierus martensii, assembly GCA_000484575.1. NCBI lineage: Eukaryota > Metazoa > Arthropoda > Arachnida > Scorpiones > Buthidae > Olivierus > Olivierus martensii. The sequence continues at coordinate 41,749 of AYEL01080713.1, forward strand.
TCCCCATCCCATTTTGGAAATTTTAGATTGCTCAGTATAAAGTATTTAAAAAAATTAAACACTTCCGCGACTGGAGTTATGTCAAGAATGCTTATTACAGTAACAAATTCTACAAGTTTAAAATCACTAACTTTTAATTAGTGTTTAAAATTAGTATAAACTTCGCAATTCCAGTTTTAAACCGTTCTGCTTTTTCTTAATTGGTAAATTGCATAGTTTCCAACAGATGTGAATGAAAGTTACTGGAGTGTGTATGTGTGTATGTTGTGACATAAATAGAAAAGAAGAGGCGTTAAGTTTTTCAATGGGAGAATAAAATTCTGTCCTTGACCGTGTACTGTATTACCTCTAAAGTTTTAAATACCGATTATAAATTTTCTAGATAATAGCATGATTAATTGGTACTGCTTCTATTTTTTACTGATAACGTGTTCTGAAAATAGATTACGTGGAAGGGGGAGAGGAAAAAAAAGTGTTTGTTGGTTTGTATTATGCATGAATGTTTTTAAGCATTGAGTGAATTGCAGAATAGTTGTCGAATCGAGGTCGAATCTATAAAAGTGTGATAGGAAAATTAGCAGAGTGATAGTTTAAAATATTCAGTAAAAGAATAATCGAAAAATTTTGTACTAAACCCTGAATATATACAGTATATATATATTCAGGGTTCAACAGCTTCATAAAGTATATATATATATATACTTTATGAAGCTGTTATATGCTTCATATATATATATATTCAGGCTTCAACAGCTTCATAAAGTATATATATACTTTATGAAGCTGTTGAAGGGGAAGAAACTTTATAGAAATTCTGTAGATCTTAAATAACTTTAAACATTTATAAGAGATACGTATTCTAATAGAATATAAAACTCAAACTATAAAAATATTCAGCTAGAAAGAATCAAAGTCAAATATAAAAAAAAATCATGTGAGAAAATTAAGGAACTAGAAAAAGCAAGGAAAATTATTCGTGTAAAATTTCAAACTAAGAACGATAGTGGCACGAAGGTCATCATCTCTCATCAGTTACAGAAGATGGAGATATGTGAAGCATAAAGGGACAACCCAATTCTTGTGTGGACAGGATATGAAATCGGAGCCTTCCTAATTATTAGACCGTGCAAGAAAGAGACTGGGCTTTGGAAACAAATTGTCTCATTAAATCCAGAATTTTTTCCACTTAGATAACATTCTAGTGCATTAGTCAGATAAGGTTACTATGGGGTAGACAACCGTCCCAATAGGCACCAACGTGGCACCCAGTATTAAATAGAGGGGAAAGAGTAGAAGAGAGAAAAAAAAAGGTCTTTAACAGGTCGTAAGTTGCAAGGTGAAAGCCCTTTCTAGTATAGAATAAATTTAAAATCGCATCACTTACTTGAGTTAAAGTCATTTGAAGTTGAAGTATCACTATAAGGATTGTGGTCGTCCACATTCTGACTGACCTCTGCGACTCTGACCTTTCACCCCGAGTTCACTACAACCGCGTCGCTATAGTTGTCGACTATATCTCCCGAATTGCTGCTTGCGTGCTTGTGGAGGCGTTGAAGATCAAACCACACCTACACAAGAGACGTCGGTAGGCTCTAGTCCAACAACTTTCCACCGGCTGATGACGATATGAATGGTCCGAAGGCTAAAAAGGGGCGGAAAATGCTATGACGCTGACGCGCGAACTGTCGCTTGTGTTTAGATTGGAGGGCGCGTGTTGACTAGCCGACCAACGCGTGCGACGCGTGGACCCTGTTCGATCACGTGGTTTGCGTGTCTGACCCATTGAGAGGTCAAGGGTGTCGTTTAATCAGTACGATTTTTGTCAGCTTGCCAACACCAAAGCCCCCTAATAGCTAGTACTCACCTGATAATTACAGAATTTATAGAAATTAATAAATGATCAAAAATGGTGTTAACACGCCCGAAATTAGGAAATTTAATGCTTTATAAACATTACCACAATACAATTAAATAGACAAAGTTATGAAATATTCGGCTTGGAACTAATTTTCTAACCTTTGATGTTTAGACAAAACAATTTCTTAAATTTAAATTTTCTTTGTTTCGTATAAAAACTGGAAAAATAATTTAATTTAGGAGATCCAATTTATCATTAAATTAATCGTCTTTATAGAAAATCTTATATCTGCGAAATTACCAGACAAGTTTAACAAAAAGAGAACTGTTTATTTAGCTAAAATAGCATTATATATATATATAACACAGTTTTAATAAGTTTATGCGTTATCATTAAAATAACAGAATATTGATTTATGTCAGTCACAAAACCGATAAAAAGCCAAATATGAAATCTGACCCATCACCTGTTTTTAATTTTCTTCTCTTTTGCCCCTGTTTGATACGATATCAAAGAGAGGGGGAAAAAAATATTCTAACACGGACAAAAACAAGAAAAAGATGCACAAGGACATCTTACATTCTGATATTAGATCTAAATGTTTAATTTATTTTCAAGGATTTAACTAGATGATCGACTACTTAAAATAATGATTACTTAAAAATATTCGAGACTTTTTAAAGTAATTAAAGTAGATATTTTATGTTAAAAAATATTCGTTTTGTTTCTTTTAGTTTAAAATTTTGGATAGATTATTTAATTTTATGATAATAAATCATATTCCAGTTGAAAATTTTAGCTGCGTCTTTCCAAAGTTTAATAATCCACGTCTGGAATATTATTAATAAATCCGTTTTAGTATAAAATTCTACTAAAATTTATTTATGAGACTGATAATTTCCATCAAACATCACTTTAAAAGTTCAGGCTATTTTAAGGCTTCATGAGCGATCCTATGTTGTAACTTTTATTATTTTTTTTAAATATGATAAAAAACAGTAATAAATAATAAGTTTACGAAACAAGACGTTTCATTCTAACACATAAACATACTCAAGTTAATCAGAAATTAGAGCTCAACGTCACAAAAATAGATAGAACTGGCAGTGTGGTATAAATAATTCATAAAGCAAAAAAAAGGATTTTAGAAATGTAAATAACCGTAATAAATAAGAATGTGTGATCTCATCTACATAATAGATAAATCAAAATGGTGTAATTTGCAATCCGTCTGTTGATCTACTCGCTTGTCCCGATCGCAAATCTCGCCGCATTCCTTCTTGTTAGCAGAAATTACGAATGTTGTTTGAGCCTATGCATCCGTTATGTCTTTCTCTGTTTGATGTCCTCCAGCTAAATCAGTCTGATCTCGTCTGACGAGCTTCGTCATCGTTTTGAATCGGCAATTCAAAGGTAATGTGTGACATTTGTAATCTTGCCTCATAAATTATCTTTGTGGGTGATGAGTATGACTGTCACGTGCTATAAAGCTGTTAAGTTCAACCAGTTTGTTTTCATTCTATAACGTCATTTAAGTAGTATTTTTGTCATATCACACGTCTGCTTTGTTTCGCCTTGTAGAATATTTTAAATCTTTACGTAATGTTTTTCTTCAAGAATTTTTAAAAAAAGATGAAAAACTTTATAAAGTGTTTTAAATGTACATATCTTTCTTCTTAATCATTCAGAAACGCATCAGTTATCACAAAAAGTTGTTGCCAGGTTGACACCTTGAACCTTGTATGAAAATTAAACAAAAATTAAAAAATGCATCTCAATATAATTACAGAAGATAATAATAAGTTAGAAAAATTGGGTTTATAACAATAAAATTATAAAAAATTGTTATCTAATGAGGTTATGATAAGAATTAATTAACTTTATCATTTCTCGACATCATTATTCTTAATTAAACGTTTTTAAGTTGCAACCCGAATTATTTTAGAACTATAATCTAAATTGTTGTTGATATTAATTCTAATAAAGAACTACTGTTCCTAATAATGGAACCTTTAACAACATTATTTTCGGCCTATTTGAAAGATACAGTGGAAGGTAAGGGAAAAAAATCTCATAAAAAGTAAATATTAAATTAATGACTTGTAGGCATACTATTCCTAATAAGGAATCATCACTCAAAAGCTTAAAAAAACGAAAAAAAATTAAGAAATCTATACTAACAAATAGCAGGAATTCAACTATTCCTGTCTAACTTAAATAAATAATTTTTTTCCTTCAAAAAATAATAAATCTTAATTAGTCAATTATCAGGAACAGTAAAATTCGTTGCAGCATTTTTCACCACTATAAATAGGCCTACAGTTATTTTAATTAAAATCATAGCTTTATAAGATGATTGAGTTAGTTATGATACAGATCCTAACTTGATTTTGTCGGTCAGGACCGGCGCAATATGATCTCTGCCAAATAATGTTTAAATAAAAACGTTTTTCCTGCACATTCCATAAGAAATTACCGAATTCTTGGCATTTTAAACAACACCAAATTGATGTTTAACTAATCATCAACAGAAGGAACATACCTGAAATCTCTCAGTTTATTTATATGTTACTGTTTCAAAAATAAAAGCTTACATAAATGAGTAAAAAAGGAATTCATTTTATGTATGCGGTTTAATTTTCGGTTTATAAGTTTAACTGTAACAAAATGTTAACAACTGTATACAAAATGTTAACGGAATGTATCATGCAGAACGAAATTTTTTTTAAAGATATACATTTTTGATTTATCATCTGGAGTTTATATTTTGTTAAATTTGGAAGATGTGCAATGCATTTAAAGATTGTAAAATCGTACTTTACGAATAAAAAAAATTATTTATGTGGAGTTTATGTCATTTCTTATCTGCGGTCATGTTTCATAGAATGAACTTGTCAATGAGTTATCCTTATTAGAATCATGTGTGTCAAAATGGATAGCATTGCACACATTCCTTTGTGGAATTTTGATATGTTTCCTTTGGTTAAAACTGTCTGTTGAATTTTAATTTAAGGACTGAACATGTTTGTTTTTTTTTCCTTATATATTTTATAAATTCGTACGTTGACAGGATTCGCTCTCATGCAATTCAACAAAATAGAAAGGATCTCTACTGATTCTTTATATAATTTTATATCTGATCACGTTGTTATGGTTTTATTATACGTTTGTTACCTGCTGCTAATCGTCATAATTTTTGGAAATTCCCTACAAATCTGGAATGTGTTTAATCATTTTCTGTATTTCTATCTAATTCACAATATTCAGAAATGTTTAATTTGATGGAAAAAGCCTTAAGAATGTTCAAGATTCTTGTATTTGGATTTTCCTAATGAATACGGCTGTACTATAGGAAAATCTATGTTATGGTTTCTTAATAATTTAAGGTCTTAAAATCAACTTTTAAATATCTAAAATTTCCCGTTAAATCTATAGAGTGAGAAAGAAAACAAAAAAAATCAATAGATATCGGTAATATTGTCGATAAAAGTACTTACGAATTGTCCTTGAACAAGAGCGAAGTAGTTAATCTAGTTCTTGTGAAATTTTACAGTGCCAAATTTTATAACGAGTTTGAATTGTGTTTAGTGGATACAATTAGTGACAAGCGTGAAGGGCAATAGGTTGTTGGCTTGATATAAAACTGGTTTGATCCTAAAGAATTATTGGGGTTATAGGAAAAATACTCATGTTAGACCAATTAATGTTACGTTATCTCTCGAGTTATAAAATATATCGGAAATATTAAAACTTCGACCTTGCTAAGTTTGGAGGTTAAGGAAGAACTTCTTTAGTGGAAGATTGAGGGTATTAAATAACTCAGGATATGCAAACAGTTTTATATAAAACAAACCTTGAACCTTATACTCTAAAGGTCAATTTTGGCATAAGATGAAGTTTAAACAACATAAATCTTAAATTCTAACAGTTTATGCTAGACTAGAAATGATATTTAAATTTTTTCTTTTGATTCGAAAGATTGTACACAAATAATTCTATTTTTTGTGTTTTCTTGGTAAATATATTTTGAGATTAAAGTTTAGACTAATTTTTTTTTATGATGAAAGACTTCAAACAAAGTACTATCTGTGTTTACTCAGTTAAAACAGATCGTTAGTCTGCAAATCCGTTGTTTTTCTTATCCAACTTATCTTCTCTTCCATAAATAAAAATTTCAAAATAATATTTATCAGAAAATTGCAAGCGATAATTATTAATGTTTACGCCGTTTTCGATTTAAAAATCAGAAGACAATCTATTTTAGAAATGATAGGAAAGAATGAAACTGGTATTGTTAAAGTGTATAATTATTTTCTCATTCATTCCAGCGCTAAGATAAAAAGTTATACGCAGGATTTTATTTTTGTAAAGTAGTATAAAAGTTACATTGATAAAATCCTGCACTAATATAAAGATCTTGCGTATTATGCAAACCTCTTAATGTATTCATTAAGTTTCGATATCTAAGAGTTGCAAAATTGCTAATTTTGCAAAATATTGTTTATTTTTATTTAAACAGCCGAAAATAAAAAGCAAATATTGATTTGCACATATATAAAAGTAAACTGAATAATGCAATGTGATAGTATGGAAACAGTAAACGTGGATATAAATAATAGTTAAAACAGCTTAAAAAAGAAAATTCTGTTTATAAATCGCTACAGACTAAAGCTATACAAACATATAAAAAATTGTTTCTGGTCACCACTCTGTGGAATTATCGACAGACAATTCTCGACTTCTGATTATGCAATTCATAAGCGAGTTACTTTATTACTGTATAAGCTATAGAGTTACAAGAGTACTGTTTGACTTCTAATGATTATGCAATTTATAAGCGAGTTACTTTATTACTGTATAAGCTATAGAGTTACAAGAGTACTGTTTGACTTCATTCAAAATTTGAGTAGCCTATTATTGACAAACTTTAATTGAGATATTTAGAGGTTTTAAGTTGGTTCTGAGATCTATGTAAAGTATGAAATTATCAAATATATACTGCTTTATTTTAAACGCGAATTATTGAAGTAATAGTCATACTGTGTTAAAGTACTTATTATCTACTTTAAAAAATTAAATAATCATCAGTTATACAAGAGAGCACAAACACATTGATATCCTTTATTTTTGTTTAATTGCTACATTTTCTGTTATTTGGGTGGTATTATGTTAGTCCATCTCATCGGAGTAGAAAGAAATGATTAATTTATAAACGTGAATCGAACACGGATGTTTTTTGTGGTAAACCAGAAAATGCATTACTGACACTCAGTAATAGCAGTTATTCATTAGTATCAAAAATGGAAACATTAGTAATTTTTATATGAAAATAATGCTTAAATCAAAATAAGAAAGAATATGAGAATATCCTGCTTACTTTAGAGTGATGACATTTTAATTCCCTGAATTTCTATTTATTTTTTAGTCCTGCAGTGATCGAAATTTTTCACGAAAGTTTTTGGAATATTAATTTAAAATATACTGATTCTCAATTATATACCCCAAACTGTTTTGTGAATTAGTAATTTTTTATTTTTATTTTTACACTAATATAAATATTTCTTAAATTATAATAGTAGATTTTTATTTTCTCGATAAAAATTTAGGTTGTTTTAATAGTGTAATATTAGTTAATTCTATTCATTAGTTTGTTTTAAATTCTAAAAAGGAAAAGTTTTATCTTTTTAATGAAAACAAATTAGAATTTGTGGCTAAATGATGTTAAAAACTACAAACACTGTTGAGTCATGTTTAAATTATTCACTTTATTAAGATATTACAATCCAGTTAGAGCTGCATTTTTTCAGAATTAATGCTGAAATCAATGAATTTATTAGAGAATTAATTATTATTATTATTTCTTTTTTAAATTGGGAGTTATTAAATGAATTTATTCATTTTTTAAATTTATATTATTCATTATATTTCTCTTATTCAAATAGATAATTTCATTAATTTTTGAAGTTTCATAAAAAATATAATGTTATCAAAACTTTATTTCTCATAGACATGCCTGAATATCACAAATTACTGCTATTTAGTTTAATATACAGTATTTAGTTATGGCATCGAATCTCACAAGTGATATATATAGTGGAATCCGTTTTAAGTCCCTTCAGAGCTGGCTAATACTTGGATGAGATTATTTGAAGGATTGAAAGATGGAATTCAATAGGCCGAGCTCAGATATCTCCTGAAAAATTTGGAAATATAGGAATTAAATCCTCCATGTTTAAGTCCAGCACCCTCTTTGTAACCATCCTGTCGATCATTGCTAGATGATGTATCCATATTACTTTATAAAGTAATATGGATACATATGTATTATCAACTGATTATCCATTCTACTTTCTTATACAGGATCGGCCAAGATAAACGGAACCCAACCAAATAATGAACATATGAACTGCAAGACTATTTTATTTTATATTTTTATACAAGTAGATGCGTAGTCCTTTACAATGAATATCCTGGCCTTCTTCGTGTTCGTTCACAGCTCCCTATAAAATATTATTATTATTTCTACATCGAATGTCTTCTCCCAAGTCGGTTCAGTTTATCTTGGCCCACCCTGTATAATCAAGTAAATAAATCGGCATCCCAGTAAGAGTTTTATTAGAATGCTAGATTATGCACTTGTTTAATCAAATTTTCACAATAGTTATTCAAGAATGTTGGATGGATGGCCGGTGGAAGGATCATCTGAATTATTGGCGATTGATTTCTCGGTTGTAATTCTCATCGAAATTTTTTTTTATAAGGAATCTCGATTGGGCCGGTCAGTTTTTATTAATCAAAGCTTCAGCTAACCTGATCATGAATGAGGCGATCCAAATGCGTTCTATATTGCCAACTGCTTAGTAATTTGTATTGATTGAAAAAAGGCATAAAATGATAAAACAAAATTATTTAGTAATAATGCACAAATATTTTACTTATTAGCCTACGTTCAGGAAAAAATGGAGATTTATAAGATCGGGCCAATGTCTGTCTGCAATGTCCCCCACTAATCAATTTTGTACTACCATCCAGAGAGTAGCTGATGCTAGAATTGCATAATCAAGATTATTATATTTAATAATTTATGGTTAATCCAAATTTTGCTGGAAAATTTCTTTATCTTTGTATTATATGAGATTTGGTGCATTTTTAACAAAAATTTTTGACTAATTAACAAATTTTCATGAACTTAAGTAACTATCAAAACAACCGACGCCGCTATCTTTACTCCTGCAGGATAGAATTTCATTATTATTACAATTTTAGTTTACATTAGTGTCAATAGATATCGCTAAATATTAATAGTGTAGGGATAGCATATGGTTTAATTATTTTCTTAACAAAGCGCCCTTATTTCAATGCATATCACAATAACATCACAAAACGCAGATAATTTATGACGTCACGATAACGTAACATTGTGTGAAGTCATGATGACGCTATCATCTTGGTAGGGCTCTAAATGAGAGGTCTTCGCACATTTATCAGTCTAGTAATAAGAATAACTATTAACTTTTATAAGCGTTCATTTCTTGTGCAATTCGTAAAGAAAATATTTACCATGTACTCTGTTATTGTTTATCCAGGATTATATGTATATTTGTTGATAACAAACACATATTATTAATTTCGATAAAATTTTGTTATTAATATTATCAATGGCGCTTTATTTAATTCCATATTTTAAGAAACTGAGCTAGCCAACATTAGATGATGGATGCATTTACATTTTAAAACAATTTATACTCTAAATTATACGTTTATTTTTAAAATATATTATTTATAGAAATCAAGATCTCCTGTAAGAGTGCAACCCGCAAGGTACTTTGTAATCAGCATAACAAAATGTATATGACAAATAGAAATAAACTATATGAGATTTTCTTTTTGATTAAAAACCATTATGTAAAGATTTTTGGATAAAATTGAAACATTCTTATTTAACAGTATTATTAATTCTCTCTTCTGGCTAATTTTCATTCCAAATTTGTTCAGTTTTAAGCAAGTTTCATATTAGACAAAATTAGTTATAAATTCCTCTCAAAAATGCTTTAAAACAAATATTTAGTAATTTTTGGGATTGTTTAATTTTAAATGAAAAAAAGTTTTGATATTTGAATGCACTTTGTTATATAGTATAATAATATAACTAATTCTAAAAATAAAACAATTTTATATATATTTAATAATTACCTGCTTTTAAAATCGTTGAACATTTTTTATAAATAATTATTACTACAGAAATACTGTATATTAAAATTAAGAAAAGCAAAAAACTGCGATAGGTGAAAAAAATAAAATCAACTCGATAAAAAAATTATTTCAACATATTACTTAACTTTCAGTTTTTTAGCAATTGAGCCTGATTCATAAGTACATTTTTGTTTAACTTTAGCCTTTTCGTGATTTTAGAATAGGTTTTTAATTCTCATTATATGTTAACTTCAATACTTATTTCACAAAGTTTAGAATTTACTTGTCTGTAACAATTCTGTACCCATATTGCCCCTCTATCCTTATTTCTTGGTAATATAAAGAGCCGGAATCCTTTTGAAGAGCTATTTGTATTATTCGGAATTTAATAATTTCCCATATCAACAAAGAAGTGCACAAATCACGATACGAACGTACCGCATCTATCGACCAAAAATGGCGGCCGATGAGTAGAACTATCTAGAGCAGGAGTGTCCAATCTTTTGGATTCCCTGGGCCACATTTGAAGGAAAAAATATTATCTTGGCCGCACATAAAATATACTAATTCTAACGATAGTTATTAAGCAAAAAAGTTAGTAAATAATATACAATATATAATATCCACCATGATAAATAAGCAAAAATGTCGTAGCATAATAATCTTTTGACTTTTTTCAGTCAGAAATTTTTAAAAAATCATTGAGCAGGTCAAGAAGTTTTAATCACTGAAATAAGAAATATTTTAGAAAATGGAAATAGGAAATGTAGATAGATATTTAAATAATAAAAATTTCATTGAATTCATTATTTTTTTTAATATATTTTCAGTATTTTTATATATTGTCACTAGTAAAGAAAAAGAAATGTTTCATTTCTTTTTCTTTACTAGTGAGATATTTGATGTTACTGCGTTGTAAATAACACTTTTTTAATAAAAACTATTACAACGCCGCGCGAATTTAATATATATATATTACATAAAAATCTCAATGTTTTAAGGAAGTTTACGATTTTATATTGGGCCACATTTGTTAAAGCGCTGGGCCGCGGATTGGACAGACCTGATCTAGAGCCTTAATTTTGGGTGATGTAACGTCATCGTGACATCACTGCTGATAAAATTAAAAACACAATGCCAATGGACATCAAATACTAAATAAATTAAAATTAAATGGCATCTTTAGAAAGTAAGAAATTTTAATTCTTTCTGGAATGCCTTGTGTTCTTAATTTTATTTTGTTAATACAAAATAAATCGAAACTAATTTAATTCCTGGCTACTATTCACCATCATTGTCATAAAATTATAATATTTTCAGATTTTATAGTTATCACGCCTATTGGTCAGTTACAAAAGGCTTTGTTTTGTTTTATGTCTGAAAAAAACAAAACAAACTGTTCTTCAAATCTTGGATTTTCCTGAAAATCTATAAAGCAATAATTTTTAAACTATTGATATATTATATCTTTAGAAATAGTCTGATATTAAACTTCTGAATCTGAAAATTCTAAAATATTTCACTTTTTTCAGTTTGTTTTCTATTTTAGCCAATATCTAGAGGGAAATAGTCTCCAGCCCACTATGAAATACATTCGAATGTTTTCTGATACATTTTCTTTTAAATTTAGCAATAACTACTTAAAATTATCTAATTTGCAGGGAATAGTATATTATTTTCAATGTAATATAATTACATTGAAAATTAACTTTTATAATAAGTATTATAAAATTTAATTTAAGGCTCCACGACTATCTAAGATAAATTGAATTCTTTATTTCGAGAAATATTGAATAATATTGGATTATTAGTATCTTGAAATTAGTATCAATTAAAAAAGTATAATATTTAAATTTCAAATAAAAATTTATGGAAAATTTATTTATTTAAAACTGCAAAATCAGAAAAAGACAAAGCGCTTAGAATAATGAAGCAAATAATTTCTTATTTTATATAAAAAAAGAAAAAATGAAATGTTTTAAAATAAATCGGACAATCTTAAATCTTTAATTTAAAAACTGCTTATAAAATATCATTCTTATACCAATAAGAAAATTATTCGTGACGATAAACAATAAAAACAAATAACATCAGAAGTGACATTTAAAAAGTAATCCAGTTATTTAAGACAAAATACATGTTATATATAATTTTATACTGAACTGACTTAAATATAAGCATATATATATATTACTATATTATATATGATTGGCAAAGAGCAACAATCAACTCAAGGAAATAGCTAATTTGTCAAAAACAAATCAGTGGTTTTTCGAAAAATTTTTTCTTAAATCAAGAACACTGATTTATCTTTTTCACTAAAAAATTTATGTAAATTATATATAATAAAAATTCTAAAGTTAAAAAAATACTGTATTCGCTTTTGATTAAAACGAAAATCTGAAAATTGACTCTCCATTTACTGTCAATATATAAATTTAAAAATATTTATATTTTTAAAATTTTTTTATCATCAAAATTTAGATCGGAAGAGCGTCGTGTAGGGAAAGAGTGTAGATCTCGGTGGTCGCCGTATCATTAAAAAAAATTTTATCATCAAAATTTTTGGAAAATTTGAAATATTTCTTCAAAAAGCACATTAATTGTCGAATTACTGTATAATTATAAAAAATTTTCAAAATAAAACGATCATTTATATGTTTCAACAATATCTTCATTCAACAATATCTGGTGGACAAATAATACAGTATTGTACACAGTATGATAATTCTGATAGAAGAATTTAGCGTGATTTCTTCTGGCTTCGAGTTTTCAATAAATTTGTTTAAATTATTAAAATTCTTAATACGGTATCTGTATATAATTTATTATTATAATTAGAAATGTGTATACATTGCTTTTGGTTTTAGTTTTCTTTAACAATGCAATATTTTTGTATTCGCATCCAATTTTTTTTTGTCAATAGATGACTCCACTTTTCATTAGGTAAAGTACTAAGTAGTACGAAGGATGGGGATCGATGTCCTGTATCCCATGAAGCATCTCAATTCTCAAATACTATGATAGATAGAGGTGAGATCATCGGCGTAACTACCGTATAGCAAAAATAGTCAAAGATTAAGGGCATCAGTGAATTAGACCCGTACTTTTCCAGGGTCTATTAACAGATATAAGTAGATGCTATCCCTATTACTCTAGGGCTTATAGACAGACGCAACATATAATAAAAATATTTTTTTCATCTGTTCAATAATATAATACAGCTAAAATAAAGAAGAAATTCCTCTTGTACAGTATTTTGTCGCCTAAACATAAATCCAAGAGGCAACATTTTTTATTTTTCTTTTACAAATGCACCTTTGTGTAATGATCAGACTTCCGGGGTATAGTCTCGAATTTTTTTCTTGTTGCAATTCATCTAAATAGTTCGATTGAAGATATTATAAAAGTATTGACAGAAATTAATCTTAAATCAATTAAAAAAGTATATTTAAATTTGAAATAATTATTTATGGAATATTTATTTATTTAAAACTGCAAAATCATAAAAAGACAAAGCTCTTACAATAATGAAGCAAATAATAATGACATTTGATTTTATTTTCATTTGTGTGTTTTTGAATAACGTGATATGCGAAATTAATTATACTTCAAAAACACTATAGAAACATAATATAGACTTTCACGAATATACTAAAAATACAGTAAAAATTTATAAAACATTGGAAATTCATACAAACAAATTACATACGAATCTGAATAAATTACCAAGGAGTTCGGGATAGATTCCCAATTTGAAGACAAACGAAAACGTAAAACTAAAAGAACAGTATGATGAATTATCTTCAGAATTTTTATTTGATAATAGAGATCAGTTTTTAAATTCTATTTTTTTCTATATTTTAGAAAAAATTATTGTACAAATTAAAAGTCGTTTCGAAAATATGAAGTTAATGAAAAAATAATTTGCAATACTAAAATAAAAACAAAATACATTAAATGTTGATATATTGAATGAGTATGAAAATCTTATAAAAAGTATTCATCTATACTCTTTTCCCAATTGCCGATTCTATATTGTAATTTAATCATACTTATTAAACAAGATTTATCAGCAGATATGTCTATTAGATAATTTTTTGTTAATTTCAATATATGTAGTATCCTAGAAAAATGACTTTTCAGAAATTTTTTTTTATTTTATTTATGTTATTTTTATCTTGCCCGTGTCAGCTGAATTTGCCGAAAAATCGTTTAATAAATTACGAATAATAAAACATTATAAAAGAAATGCTATTGATCAATGTAAGCTGTGCAATCTTGCAATGTTGGCTACATAAATATGCCAATAAAATGGATTTAAAACAGGGGTGAGCAATCTTTTTAATCAACGGGCCAATTTAAATTTTAAAATTTTTTTGCGGGCCGCACATAAAGTAACACTTATTAATAATTTACAAAACTTTATTTATAATAAACATTAGAATAAAAAAATATAAAATTTAAAAAAAGTAAAGATTTCATATACAAATTTTAATGCAAAATAAAAACAAACAAGAAAAGAACAGAAAAACGAATTTTCTTGAAATTTTTAATGAGAAATTTGGCACTGTTTATTCATTAAAACTATCTTTTCTTTTGCATTTTAACACCCAAACTCTTCTTAATTCTTCATTTTTGGGGAACTGATGATACATTATATTTGTTCCCATAGTTTTCCTGTTGTAAGTAGTTCAATCTGCAACAGCACAGCCAGGCATTTTAATCGAATTTACCTGAAAATTTCATAAAAGTATAATGTAGTTAACAACTGAATGAAAGAAGGTTGTTTTAAAGTTTTGCATGCCTTTTACATTAGTGAAAATATACCCTATAATAAATATACTTGGCTACTCGCTATAATATCCTTAGCCTACTTTACTTTAAAATATTTTGTTCTAACATGATTGAATTAACTTATCATGAATGTATATTTAGACAGTTACCTGTATAAAATAAGAAAAAACTTGCTCGTATAAAGTCAATAAAATAAACTTTTAGGATAAATCCTTTCACTTTATGGTCCACACTTGTCTATACTTAGTTCGCTTCAAGAGTTCCCTTGCTTCCACGCTGACGTCATGCGCACAACAACGAAAATAAACTAAAATGCTTCCTCAATGTAATGCGACCCCCGTGCTACTTGACAATTAGCGACGAAATTATTGTCTTCTTATTTCGAGAGCATGGAAATGACGTCAACGTTTCCATGAATATAGCCAATAAGAAAGTGACATCTCTGAAAATGACTTCTGGGTAAAAATGGAGGATAAGAAGGATAAAAAACAGCGTTTCACTGCTGCAGAATAAATGCTTTTATTTTTATAAATAATTTAAATAGTTTAGTTTTTTAATACTTTTTGATATAAATTTGAAAAAAAGAGTTGATTTATATTCTAAAAGATAAATTAATTTATCTTTCTAACATAATAGTTTAATTAAGCATATATGGATAAAGAACAGCGTTTCACTGCTGCAGAATAAATGCTTTTATTTTTATAAATAATTTGAATAGTTTTAATACTTTTTGATATAAATTTGAAAGAAACGAGCTGATGTATATTCTAAAAGTTAAATTAATTTATCTTTCTAATATATAATAGTTTAATTAAGCATATATTTTTATAATAATGATTTATCTAGTTTAATAGTCTTTAACTGGCGAAGATCATTTAGATCATTAGAATATATTTTTATAATAATAATTTATCTTGTTTAATAGTCTGTAATTGGCGCAAATCATTTAGAAAATTGATGTATTTTTTTATATTTACATAATGCATTGCAAACATTTGTAATGATTCTCGATATCGTGGACTGGCTAATATGAACAATATCTCATAATAGATTGAAAGCTACCATTACTAAAAAATTTCAGTGCACATAATACTTATGTTTCCACATTTATAGTATACGAACGCTTTGCTTTTTTTCTGTATAAGGTGAAAGTTCTATTTAAAAATCGCATCTTTAGGTAGTCTATAGAAACGAATAAGCTCGTCAACTATCATATCATTAACTTAAGTCGAGGTAATCGATATATTCGAATAATAAATGTCTTCTTCATCGACTAAGAGAGAAAAATACTCTTCCGCCATTTTAAAATTGATGATAACGACACGGTGGTGGCGTCGTTAGCTAACGACGCCGATTAACATCGTTACTAATTGCGACAAGCTTTGTGAATACGGACAACCGTCGTTTCGAGCCATAACGATATTTCGTCGTTAGTTCAATAACGACGCTTTTCTGAATCTGGCCCAGGGATGTTCAACCTTTTCTTTACTATGCGAGCTATTTTTCTATACTGAGTTATTCGGTCATCTACTCTCTTATATACAGGGCGTTTCTTACCGTACCACCCTTTTTTCTCGGAAACGCGATGAGATAGTAAGTAGGGAGAAAATTTTGATTACCAAAGTATATCCGAAGAATCGAATGAGCGTGATAAAAATTTTGTGGGCCCATCGGAAGTAGGGCACAAGGGGGCAATTTTGAAATCTCCAATGGAAACATATGTCGTTTTTGACATTATTGGATAGATCTGCAAAAAACTTTTATTTTGAAAGTTTTTTAATATCACTCGCGAATGGTGAGATATCACAAAAAGACGCTGCTATATGTACCGCCGATAGGGCTATTCAAGCAATAGGAAGAAGAAGAATTCGATAGAGGGCATCTGTAGTAGCGCCGAGAGAAATCCCGGGCACCGGTACGAACCAGGTTTTGGGCCCCTTTATATAATTTTTTTTCCTAACGATAAGAATTTATTATGTATCTATATATATTGCAAATTTGAAATGCCTGAAAGCGTATGTTCGGTTATAACGCGAGAACGGCTGAATGGATTTTTATGAAATAACTTTTGTTTGTAAATTTTTTTGCAAAAATTCCTTAACAGATAGGTATTGATTATTAGAAATTGATTTTATATATTGTAATTGGCGTAAATTACTTCATAACAATCAAAGATAGAAGATCAACGATATTTGATCAACCTCATTGGGTTACAACGATCACGTGACATGTTAGTGGCCGATATCATTAGATTACTATGATTGTGTCCTTAGTAAATGAGCAGTCTCATTGGATCATAATGAACATGTGATTCTTGCACGTGGCCATTATAACCCAATGAGACTGCTTTTAATGGCGGATATCGAGTACTGTGCTGTATATTATTTCGTTAAATTATTGAACTTAAAGATTTCATATTAAAAGGTTTTTAAGGTTTTTTTTTAAATCTTTCTCTAATGTTCTATTGATTATAGTTACATTACTTTATTTAGCCCAATATACTTATGTTAAACTTTGATTAGTCTTAGTGACTACGTGGTACTTATGTTAAACTTTGGTTAGGCTTAATGACCACGTGTTATTTGCAGCATCTATATATATATATATATATATATAATATCTATACATGTAAATCTAAATACCTGTGCGTGTATGTTCAATTATAAGGCAAGATAAGGGCATTAAGGAAATTCAGCTAATTAAATTATAAGGCAAGATAACGGGCATTAGGAAATTCACCCTAAGATTGTTATTATCGTTACCACGTTAGAGAAACGAACCGTCATTGCCATAGTAACGCAACAATTTGACTTACCACAACAGTATTTTATAAAAATTATCGAATTATTTATGTTACGACTGATTTATTATTTAATCTATCATCTTTTTTTCCAATCACTGATAATTTTATTTTTTTCATATAAGTTTTATTATGAAGTAGAATCTGTATTTGAGATTAATTCACATATTTCTTGATGTTCTTGGTTTAAGATTATAACTTGTTGTTTCACGTGTTTTGGTATAACGTTTTTGTTTATTGTACAGTTGTATAAATTTCATAATACCACGAAAAAGAAAAACTCTAGGTGAATTAACTCCTAATGCTAAACGAATGTGTTTAATTCGGGAAAATGAAACATTAGAAGATCGAACAAATCGACAGTTTAGTTAATTCCAAATTGTGAAATTTATTTTATAAAATGCCAATGCTTAACTACTTAAAAACGATTTCTTTGTACTCTAATTTTGTGAAATAAAGATTTGTAAATCAACTTTTGAATATCTTTATTCATTAGATATTAGAGAACAAATAACATCTCGAATACTTCAAAAAAAAAGATTGAACATTTTTAATCAAAAATGTTATTCCTATACAATTTTTATTAAAAAAAAAAACATATAGATTTACTTATTACAGAAATGTTGACATATAAACATTAGCCAATTACATTGAAAAATGCTGATGAGTAAAAAATAATAATTTTAAAAATTTATAACAGTTTACTGAAACTATATCGTCGGCCGGATGGCCGCGTGGTAAAGCTTTGGCTTACCGCCCTGGAGGATCCGGGTTCAAATGCGGGTCCCACACCTCCACTTTTTCAGGAGGGATCCGGGCCCGGCCTGTTGAACCCCATCCTTCAACCATCCGGTTGACCCCATCATGGGCGGCCTGTTGAACCCCATCCTTCAACCATCTGGTTGACCCCATCATGGGTGCTGGCCAGCCTGTGATGGGAGCTATAAATGGCCGCCGCCAGATACAGAATATCCCATGAGGATATGGCGGCGTAATAAACCTAACCAAAATCTAATAGAGAAAGAAGTGAACATTCGAAAAGATACATATTTCAAATAAAAAATGTATCTATATAGGAAAGATTTTCAGAATACATTGAAGAAAATCTTGAAGGTTGTCTAAAAGGTTATAATTTAAGAGAAAGAGAAACTTAAGTACAACACCATGAACTGCCCGAGCAACGCCGGGCACGGGTATGCTAGTACAGTGGTTCTCAACCTTTTCGAGCCTAGCGCCCCCTTGGGTGAATGCGATTGTTCTTAGTGCCCCCGTCATCTTAACTCAATCCACCAAGGCACAAGGTCGAATGTAAGACTTGGACGAAGTATGCATGCATATATATATATATATATATATACAACTATACAATATATAACATTTTTCTTCCCTGAGAGAGGCATTTTTTTTATTATCATACACTTGCCTTCCTCAGTTTCCAAAAGAAATGGAACCGATAAGTGTTTCTGGATAAATATCTTCTTTCATTACAAAATATTGTATAAAACTCAGGACGTAAATGCAGAAAAAAGTTAGGTTTATTAAATGGCTGATCAAAAGAAATACTTAAGAAGCACCAAACTACTGTGCACAATTTTTGGTTGTCTATCGCCTCCCCTGATCGCCCCTTTTTGTTCCAGTGCCCCCTTCGAGAATGAGAACGCCCCCTGGAATTGCCCTTTTTTGTTCCAGCGCCCCTTCGAGAACGAGAACGCCCCTGGGGGGCGATATCGCCCAGGTTGAGATTCACTGTGCTAGTATATATATATATATATGATAAATTCTTATTGTTAGGAAGCGGCCCGGGCCTTCAATCTTCTACGGGCCCGGGGAATTTGTCTCCTTTTCCCCGCCCTTTCGGCGCTACTGGGCATCTGTGTACATTGCGGAACATTATTGAAACAGCAAACTGCATTATTATGCAAATTTAAGGCCAATTCGAGTATTTGGTGGTGATAGATGCGACAAGTCTTTCGCCATCACAGTTCGGCATGGAGTTAGTACTCAAGAGCCAGCGTTTTTTTGCATTTTTACACCCTTTTCCAATCAGGAAGATTACTAAGCGGCGGGGCCAGTTCCAACCACAGATTGCACCCTCGCCCGTGGAGGGGTCGGCCGGATGGCCGTGTGGTAAAGCTGTGGCTTACCACCCTGCAGGATTCGGGTCTCACACTTCCAGTTTTTCAGGAGGGGTCCAGGCCGGCTTGTTGAACCCCATTCTTCAATCATACGGTTGACCCCATCATGGGTGTTGGACAGCCTGTGATCAGCTCTACGAGTGGGCGCCGCCGATAAAGAATATCCCACCAGGACATGGCGGCTTAACTAAAACTAACCTAATTAACCCGTGGAGTAAGGCCGGATGGCTCATTTAATACTATAGTTGCCGGCACGAAAGTTGGAGGAAAATGACACATGCGTATTTGAGAAAATGTTATTCAACCAATCAGAAACTTTCAGGAAACAGAGCATTACTTATTCCAGATACTTCCGTTAGTGAAATCGCAGACGACATAAGCTTATTATGATGACAGAATTATTAGAAATGTTTGGTAATAATTGTGATTGGAACCAATGTTTAAATTTATTTCCATCCATTTCATCATGATAATTTTTGGAGTTAGTGCCAGATCGGAATAATAATTTTGCGTTTTGTATAAAGCCACCCTCACCACCTGCATGTAACAAGATAAGACGTAGATCTTTCCTAAGAGGTAATTTTCGACCCTTAACAGATAAATTATCATGCCATTGCTTTTGCTTAGAATGATTCTCGTTTACCTAGATCTCATCTAAATATACAAAATTACTTAACTTTTCTCTAAAATGGTGTATCTGTTGTAAATATC
The DNA here is from genome assembly GCA_000484575.1 of Olivierus martensii. NCBI lineage: Eukaryota > Metazoa > Arthropoda > Arachnida > Scorpiones > Buthidae > Olivierus > Olivierus martensii. The sequence goes on from AYEL01080713.1 coordinate 62,243, forward strand.
TGTGACGAGGGCAACTACATCTGATCTTTCTATGAAAAACGATCTGTTATCAATTTTGCCGTATTTGAAATGAAGTTTATTTTTCATTATTCGACGAAGCGATCTTTCGCTTCCTTTGTAGTTTATTTTCTCTCTTACACGTACTAAAATTTCCGTTACTGTTGGATTATTTTCTCTGAAAATTTCTGACACAATTGCCCGAATAACAGAGGATCAAATCCGTCGACATCAGTTAATGCGGATATCCTTGGTCGTTTTTTACCTGGGGTTCAAATTATTTCTTCCGAATCCGGTGTAGTTCTGTCAACAATTATTCTTCGACAGGTTGAATATGATACGCCTGTTGCTTCGCTGGTCTCTTTAATAATTGCATCGTTACTATCTCCATATTTACTTTCCTTTAGATAATTAAAAACATTAAAAATAATCGTTCGAGCTTGACTATTTAAAGTTTTTCCTTGAATAAATATTTTACGATCAGAAGTAGACGCCATTACGGTTTAGTAAGAGGAACTCTGGGTAAATCCAGATCACTGCAGTCGATAAGGACATACAACACGCATGCGTCATTTTCCTCCAACTTTCGTGCCGGCAACTATAAGACGTGCGTCTTAAAAGGCAACATGGCCCTGCCCCACCAATGGTACTACGCGAAAGCTGTCGGCAGAGACGGATCCCCGCCTCTGCGCCACCTCAACAAGGGGGCCAACTGATCCAGCCGGGCGGAAGATCCTTCCGACCTCAGCTCCTTGTGCCCGGAATTGCCGAAGCAACCGAAACTATAGCCGAGATAAGGCGGTTTCAAGTATCGCCAAGCAACTGAGACCTACGCACACCTAGGAGACTGAAAGATAGCACAACCGCGGTAGGTCCTCTCATATTCATTTTGGTATTATATTTGTCTTCGTTAATCCGCCAGGGGCGTGTAAGGTGAGTTACATCCCGAAGTTCATCAGTACTGAATATAGGATTAAAAGCTCTCTGGATTCATTTGTAACCAGCGGGTGGAAGAGATGGAGTTCGGTTAATCATGTGTCTCTAATCCTTGTTCGCACGTAGTTGTAGAAAATTTAAGATCGTAACAACAAGATCGTTGCCATCATTTATTACGAACCGAACAAATAAGAATACTATACAGTAAGCTGTGACATTGTGTTTTCAGAGAATTCAAAGTAAAGGAACATTGCATTCAAACAGCAGATGGACGTTTTCTAAATACCGGTATTACTGTACATATACGGTACGTATACTATACTGTAAATTATCCAGGTTTTAGAAATGTTTAGTTTGAATGCTAAATATAAATGTTCTATATTTTATTAAATTTAATAAATTCGGAGTTCATTTTAATTTCTATACTATATGTGTTTTCGATAAACCGCTAACCCCGATTAGCCTCCCAAATCTCGTCGAACGGGGGCGTCTTATTGGGTTTTGACTGTATTAAGAAGATCGTTGAAGATTATGTTCCGGAATGTGGGAGCAGAAGGGGAGTCTTGGGGGCAATCTCGGACGATTTCGATGGTGGAATGTGCGAATTGAGTCTGTAATGTAGTCGAATGGTTATTGAAATAATTTATAGGGAATTGGTAAATATTTTTGGACAGTTTATTTACTTAAAATTATATAAAATAAAAGGCCATGCCTGGTCAAAAGTACTTTTTATGTCTAATGAAGGTTGGAAGCACTCGGGACCTGCGCTGGATCCCATGTTCCATTCTTTGAAAATATATTCGCCAGATCCGAGTCTGGCCTTTCATCCCTGTTCTTTAGTCTTGTTGAAACCTGTGCAGAAGTCTTCTTTATTATGAATTTAATGTCACTTTCTCTCTGGTGGGCACTAAGCAGTGCGGTATTTTAGTGCCATCACGGATCGCCTACAACCATTGGGGTCGGCTGACAGATGATGGATAACGAATCGGATCCCGCCCTTCCTGAAAAACTGGAAATGACGGACCGGGAAAGTGAACCCGGATCCTCCAGGATTCCACGGTAAAAGTATAGCGTGCTTTTACCGCAGCTAATCTTTTGCATATTTTACGCCCCTTTCCAATCAGGGAGATTACTAAAGAGCGGGGCCCACACCCGTGGAGGGAGGCCGGATGGTGAAGGACGGGGATGGCCGGGCCGGGCCCAGCATCCCGAAAAAACTTTTTAGGAGTTACCAGACCCGGGTCCTCCTGCCTGGCACGCCGACAGCATTACCATCCGGCCGCCTACCGCAGCCAATTAGCTGATTTTGTCGGCCGGATTGGCTGGGTGGAAAAGCTTCGGCTTTCCACTCTGGATGACCCGGGTTCGAGTCTCGGGTCCCATCACTCGAAAATATTTATCATGGGGTCCGGGCCCAGCCGTCCATCCCCGTTCTCCACTATCCGGCTGACTCCTCCGCAGGTGTGGACAGCCTGTGGAAGGGCTTATTCGCCTCGTGACATAGGATTCTTCTAGAATGGAGTGTGGCGTCATCTGTTGACAAAAAAATTGGCCGATCTTTTACAGAAATCCGATAGTTTAGCGCTGGGAGTGTATATGTTCCGCCACTTAGTGATCGGTATATTAGAAATTAGCGTTATCTGTTGTAAAACTTCTAAACATTCTCATCGATGAAAATTTTCTATTAGTAATTTTTTCTTCTATATATTGTCCACTATCATTTTTCAAAAATACAAATATTTTATTTTACAAAAATCATATAAATTAAATACCGTACATGAAAAGTTCTCATTTCATTCTGCATATTCTCGTTATTAAACATTATTACAAATAACAAAAACCAGACTTTACATCTGTTTTCCAGCCATTTTCATGCAATTCGATTGCTAGAAAATCTTATATTTTCTTATATTGTTAGTGTTATAAATATCTCATAATTATTGTTTTCAATAGGCAAATCATTTTCGACATTATGACAATTAAAAATTAACATCCGTCCGTTTGTACAGGACGACATATTCTTGCTCTTCCAACTGATTTGTAAACAATATAACAAGTAGCTTTGACAATGCGACAATCGTCGTCGTCGTCGTCGTCGTCAAATTCGTCGATAGCTTTACAACACGATGGTCGGCGTTTTTTCCATTTCTTACCATCACAACAATCGCCGCCATCAGAAGGAAGAGATGGTTTTGGATCGCAACAAGATGGCCTACGTGTAACTGTAGGTTGTGATTCAGGTAATCTTGGTAAACTCGTACTAGGAGTTACTGCTGTAGTTGGTCTTACTGTACTTTTTTCTTGTTGTGGAGGACTAGTCGGCCAACCGACTGGCTGACTGGGGTACCCAGGATGCGGCTCGGGAACTACTGGTTGAACTGGAGGGCCAGTTGGCCAACCGATTGGCTGACTGGGGTACTCGGGAATCACTGGTTGAACTGGAGGGCCAGTTGGCCAACCGACTGGCTGACTGGGGTACCCGGGAATTACTGGTTGAACTGGAGGGCCAGTTGGCCAACCGACTGGCTGACTGGGGTACCCGGGAAATACTGGTTGAACTGGAGGGCCAGTTGGCCAACCGATTGGCTGACTGGGGTACCCAGGATGCAGCTCAGGAACTATTGGTTGAATTGCAGGGCCAGTTGGTCTACCGATTGGCTGACTGGGATATCCGGGATACGGACCGGGAACTGTTGGTTGAACTGGAGGGTCAGTTGGTCTACCGATTGGCTGACTAGGATAAACTATTTATCTGATGAATTATATTTTTAGCAGATTTTAGGAATATTTTTTTAAGTGAGCTGAACATTTTAAAATTGACTGCATATTTTTCTAGGAAAAATCAAAATCTGTAAAGTTTTTTGAATGATTTACCTTAAAATGTTTTTAAATTAATTATTACGATTGGCTATATCTTCATCAAAAATAACAGTAGAACCTGCGATAACATTCCTGATAAGAACAGAATGATTCACTTGAATATCACATCATTTTAAAAAATACTCACTTGTCAGTTGTTATTCTGCAAATTCTATCTATATTCTATATCTATCTATATACTTATAAAATACAGATTATGTATGTATGTATGTGTGTATGTATGAAACTTTTTTATTTAAAATCTAAAAAAGATATGTAGGAATATGATATAGAATTTTGTTCAATATCATTATGGGCATGTTCCTACATCGCCCTTTTTTTATTTGGCCTTTTTTTAGGGCCCTAGGGGGTCCAATTGTTATTTATTTTATGACACTAAGTATCAATAGATGGCGCTAAGTGTGAAAATAAGGGGCAACAGATAACGTACCTGCATTACTATTACTGGATTTTTACAGAATTATTTAGCCAATACAATTACTATTACTGGATATTTACATAATTATTTAGCCAATACAATTATTTTTGATTAAATACAGGATACTGTTCAGCATTGGCGGCTCGTGGATGATTTTTGTGGGAGGCTGAAAAAAATTATAATAAAATACGTAGTGCGGACTGCAATGTTTGCAGCCCACGATATACATATCACAAAAACGTATATCACGGGTTACCGCCACCTGCTCAATACACTGACTATGCATAAATTGCCTATTGAAATATATAGCTGTTCATTTTTTGTAATTATTTATTGTAATAGAAGTTGATGCATTAAAGATTTTTTTAAATGGTACATTTTTTATTTATAAATAATTTTGGAGTATGGACCTTTCAAATCTCAAATGTGATGATAGTTATATGTGAAATAAAAATTTCATTTCTTGAAAATATATTTTGCAAAAGGAACGGTCGCGATTTTGTATGAAATGACGTCAGCCATACGTCATGATAAAACTCAGCAATTCGTTTACGTCATATCACGTGATTACTTGCTGATACGTAATCGCATATGACGCAAAAGTCATGTGATTTATAGTTTCTTGCTATGACAACTGCGGCGCTGTGGTGCTTGAATCTGATTGGTTGATCGTTCGCCAATTTTTAACATAGAAAGTATAGGGAGTTGATCATCTGTATATATCTAATCTGTGAATCTAAGCTTCTGTTATGCATGTTGATTGTATGCAGAAACAATCAACAATTAAACTATTATATTTATGTTACAATTAACAATTAAACTATTATATATATATCTATCTATCTATATACTTATAAAACACAGATTATGTATGTATGTATGTATGTATGTATGTAACTTTTTTATTTAAAATCTAAAAAAGATATTTAGGATTATGATATAGAATTTTGTTCAGTATCAGTATGGGAATGTCCCTATATCGCGCCCTTTTTTATATTTGGCCCTTTTTTAGGGCCCGAGGGGCCCAATTTTTATTTATTTTTTGACAATAAATATCAATAGATGGCACTAAGTGTCAAAGTAAGGGGGCAACAGATAACTTACCTACATTACTATTGCTGGATTTTTACTGAATTATTTAGCCAATATAATTATTATTGATTATGATACAGGATACTGTTCAGTATCAATTTGTGTTTAATCAGTATCTTTATATCATACCTTTTCATTGGATGTTTTATTTTAAAGGAAATTTTATGCTGAATTTGCTCATACCTTTTCATTGGATGTTTGTGACTTAACTGCAAATTCAGCATATAAATTTTATGCTGAATTTGCAGTTAAGTCTGTTCTATATCCATAATTATGATTCTGATATAAATCTCAAATGAAATTTATTTATATTTTATCACACAAAGAAATTATATAACTATTCATCATGACGTACACTATTAGACTTATATGTTTATCCAATATTATGTAATAATAATAGGTAATATTTAAAATCACACAAAAACCTGTAATATATACAAATCTTTTATTTTGAGGTAATTTCAAATGAAATTCATCCACGTTGCATTATTTCAAGCGTATTTTGAGTCTCTCCCCCTCAAAATTTTTTGTAGTGCTAAATTAATTGTTTATTTAAACAATTTTTTTAAATATAAATTATTTTATGCCACTTCTAGATTTGGCTGAGATTGAAATAAAAATAATTACATTAGTTTAAACTGAGTTGTGCCATTATAGATACTATGATGATCTGGTATTCTCTTATCAATCTTTAAAAGACAATCATGATCATTGTACTAGACCAGGGGTCAGCAAACTGCAGCTCGCGAGTCACATGCGGCTCTTTGGGTGCATACATGTGGCTCTGAAGTAAAATTGAAAATGAAAATAAAACTATCATAGTTTCATTCATAAAATTTTTAAAGAATTTTATTCACATAATGGTGATCATTTGTTTTATAGGTCTCGCAAAACTTTGTGGCAATAAGATGCGCGAAGCATGATATCAGGGAGTGAAAGCAATGGAGGGGATGGTTGAGCACATGGTAGGCAGGGCAGCCAAAGAAAGTGATTAATAAGTGAGGACACTGGGTTCTCTACTGGGCAAGACAACATTAGCAATAGTGAAATGTAAAAGCAGAGAATCTAGGGGAAGCACATGTAGTGTAGTTGTGCGAAATGTATTTATGGCTCTTGAATAATTTTTAAATTATTGTGAGGGACAGGTTTGGCTCTTCTGTCTGAAAAGTTTGCCAAACCCTGTACTAGACCATCATAAAGATTTTTTATTAGTGTAATTGTAAATGATTATAAATCTTTCATGCAGAAAGTTAGAATTATTTCTAAAAATAAGAAGTTCAATTTAAGTATTATTTTCAGCTAGTCTATTATATTGAATTCAGTCCATTACATATTCAGACATTTTCCATTCTATAAAGTAAATATCTAAAGACCATATTGAGAACTATAAATTGATATTTGACAGAATGAATTACAGTATTTAAAAATCATGATCCAATTCCAATTTTAAGTAAAAACAATAGCAGATCTTCTGATTCTTTTAATATATGATTGCTTTTTGGAATGTAAATGTATTTTCATGAATGCCAAGTTTTTAACAACAAAACTTCATTGACTTTAATTATGAACATAAATAAATGTATTAGATGGATATTATAAAATAGTTTGTTTATATAGATTTATGCACTGATTAAATATTAACACAGCATCATTTAATTAAAAAATTATATTTTAATATTTTTGGTGCACAATCTATTCATTTAAAATAGTATTCACTATTGAATTCACAGATGGATAAGAAAATAATTTATTGAAAATAATCTTTCTATTTTAATTAAAAGCAATAATGTCATTTATTTTATGTTGGATTTAATTGGTTAAGAGAGGAAAGTTGAAATTCTGAGATGAATATAATAGAAAAGAGAAATAATATTCCATTTCATTTATGAAATGATTTACATCAAAATACACAGAACCAGCCAGAATTTTATTTAGGATAATGATTTTATGCTAAAATAACATAAAATGAGAATTACAATTAAATTTATATACAGTAAGTTATATATTGAACTTGGAAAATAAGAAATCAATTCTATTTAAAATTTAAAAAATAGACTACAGTATATTTATAATTTTATACTAATACAAGCAGTGTAACATGGTAAAAAATTTGTGATTTTTATATTAAATAATTTGATCACTGTCTCCTTTGAACAATATTTTGAAAATTATTATTGTCATAATCCAGAACAACTCAATATTTTTAAATTTTAAATCTTTGGTATTACATAAATGTAATACCAAAGATTACAAACATTAATAAAACATAAAATATTTATATTAATATGAAAATTATACAGTATACATGTTGACTGTGGATTCTTCATTATCCATTCTCATTAGCTATTTATAGACAGTGGCATAGTGAGATTATGGCCAATGTGGCCCCAGCCATAGGCATTAATTTTATATAGGTGCAAAAATTGAGATTTTTAATTGCGAAATATATTATTAAAAAACATTTATAAAAATATTGAAAATGATAGAGATATAAAAAATATTTTTGATAATTTGCAAAAATATAGCATTAATTAATATCTAATATTTGCACATAAAATATCTTTGTAAAACACTTCCGACCTTTTCATGTATTTTTGACAAATTTTATTTCAAGTAATGATGGTAATGATATCCCACTTCTCCGTGTTTCTGAACAGATTAGTAAATTATTTTAAAGATTTCAGAAACAATGGTGTGCCAGCAAAAGTGTCAAGAGCTACATATTGAATCTAAAATGTCTGAAAAACAGAAAAAGTTAAAATTATTGTTAGTTGAATCAAGTAATTTGAATATGATTATTGCTGCTGAACAAGAACTAAATCAGTTTTTTTAGAAGTTGTCAACATAATTATTTTGCAACTTACTAATTGCTTTGAGAGCATTCATACAATATCATTGCTCTTTTCTTTCATAATGGAAAAAGGTTTAATTTCATTAACTTTAGAAGACTTGACAAAAGCTGCCAAAGACTGTTACATTAAATATGATGAATTAGATGTTTTATAAATGAGTTAGTGTTTTAAAAATCAAGCACAAGTTTTATTTACTGATTTGGAAAATATGTATCATTTTGAAATTTTGCAGGGCATTGTAAATTATGAATTATGTGATAGTAATACTATTATAATTTAATACTTACTTTATCAGTAACCATTGCTTCAGAAGAATTGAGTTTTAGTAAATTAAAAATTATAAAAAATTATTTAAGATCAAAAATGAATCAGGAATGTTTAACTAATTTAAGTATTTTTATCAATAGAATCTGAAATGTTTTATGAAGCAAATTTTGGCAATATAATTGATAATTTTACTCAAAGAAAACCTGAGAAAACAAAATTATCATAAAAATGTGTTATTGTATTGAAATAAAAAGTATAAAAATATCTGAGTTTTAGTTAGAACAATGCAATTTTCTTTTCTGGCTATAGGTGCCAAAATTTCTCACTACATCTCTGTTTATACAGGATAATTCAAAAATAATAATATAAACCAAACACAGGCAATTCATTGATGAAAAAGGTTGAAAAACATTTTGTCCTTCTAATTAGGAAAACATGCTTAAAATTTTATGACCACTTCCGGAATAAAGAATAATCACATAAAGAATATTCATTTATATGATTTTATGTAATATTCAAAATACAGTAAATGAATTTTACTGAATTCGAAAAAGAGATGATTAACAGTATTTTTCAAAACTTTATCTAACTTTTAAAGCAGGAGTGTCCAACCTTTTGGCTTCTTTAGGCCACATTTGAGGGAAAAAAATTGTCTCAGGCCACACATAAAAAATATACTAATTCCAAGGATAGTTGTTAAGCAAAATAGTAAATAATGTACAATATATCCACCATGACAAATAAGTGAAATGTCATAGCATAATAATCTTTGACTTCTTTTTGTTCAGAAATTTTTCAAAATGATTATCATAACTTAATAATCTTTGACTTCTTTTCATTCAGAAATTTTTTAAAAATCATTGATGAGTCAAGAAGTTTTAATTACTGAAATAAGAAATATTTTAGCAAATAGAAATTGAAAATGTAAATAGATATTTAAATAATAAAAACTTTATTATTTTTATATATATTTTTAGTACAAAAATGAAACAAATTTCTTTTTCTTTATTAGTGGGATACTTGATGATGTTACAGTGAATTTCAAAAAATAAAAAAATAAGAACATAAAAATATCAATGTTTTAAAGAAGTTTATGATTTTATGTTGAGCTATACTCATTATAGCGGTGGGCTGCATGCTGCCTGCTGATTGGACAGCCCTGTTTTAAAGTAAATGTTCAAAATAATCACTTCAACTTTTCTTAGTGAATTTCTTATTAAGAAAACTTTCCTACTTATCAGCTTAATCCAAATTTATTTAAAATATTTGCATGTGTATCATATTTGACAAGTTTTGAATCTCTCTCAGGAAAAAAATGTCCATTTTTAAGTAGTTTTTTTGTAAATAATCATTTACTGTAAAAAAATCATAAGGAAGGTGCAGCACATTTCAGGATCAAATAGAGAGAACTGCTTGATATTGCTCAATTCAATAAGAATTGAGCAATATCAAGCAGAAAAACACAGAAAATGTCTAAATGAAGACTTTTTATGTTTTTCTTTCTTAAGACTTTTTCTTAGACATTTAGATCTTCATTTTTTTTCTTAGTAATCCATATCAAAACTTTATTTGATTATATTAAGATGAACAAGTATTCACTATTTAGGAAAAATAAGTAAAAAAATTAAGAATTGAATAGAAGATAACTGAATAGAAATAAAATAACATAAGTACATTCATGTAATTGGTAAAAATTATTAGAGTAATCTTATAATGAACAATGAAAATTTAAAATTTTCAGATTTTATAGTTTAATGGATTATAGCCTATCTATTTTTACCTATTTTGAAAAGGAATAAAGATATAAAAGATATTATGCTGATTATGTTTTAAGTATTATTATTTTATATAAATTTTTTTTAAGTAATATTTTTACTTTATCATAAAAACTCAGTTTTGAAGATATTTTTTGTCCATCCTTTCTGGATTTGAAACAAACTAAAAAATAAATAAATTATTGGAACATGTTTAGAGATTAAGAATTATAAAACTTCAATATTATTTTATTTATCTTCAGTTTGAATTATTTAATATATACTGAATAGCATTAGTGATAAAAATTTTCAGTTTTGATGGCTCAGTGAATAAACTTAAAATTTAGCATGAAGATTAGCATTTAGTTCACTGCAAAAGGAAAAATCCAAAATTTTTTATCTTAAAGCTCCTAAAAAATTAAAAAATGATTTTTTTGTATATAGATGGTGCAATATTCCTTAGCAATACTATTTTTTTATAACTACTGTACAGTACAGTTTGCATCATTAGATTTATTTTAATTATTAAACTTAAATACTGCATTTTATTTCTGTGATTAAAAATATTTAAATAAGAATAAATTATTATTTAAATTAAAAACTGAATGCCTTAATGAATTAAAATTTACCATCTTCACTATTTATACTATAGTATATTTGCCAGTCAAAACCTAACTTTGAAATCATTTGCTGTGAGTGATGATTCTATTTAAAGAATCTTTTTAAAGATTAATTTTCAATAGCTGCTTTCAGGCTAGGCTATGTTTGAATTATGCTGAGGAATCATATATGGAATACTTTTGATATGATCACTTTTAGAACCAACCATATTGTGGTCTTTTCAGATAATTTTACTAAGGTTATAATTATAGTGATCAATTTCTTTAGGGCCAATCCAGGACACATCCTTACCAGATTTGTCACAAGCCTGGAGTACAGCCTGGATTTGTGCCATTCAATATATGGTTTCACATCCTTTATCTACTCTGCCTAATATCAAATTATTTTATACATATTGTACAGTATGCTCTGTTTTTGTTATTTATGTCTCTAATCCATCTTGTTCCTATGTATTTCCATTTGATATTAAAATAATACAGATGGATAATCTTTTTTGATGGTATCTAGGTCTTGCTGATATTGTAATCATTTTCATTATCTGAACTGCAAAACATGGTCACAATTCACAGAATTTATAATGTTGAAAATTAAATAAAACTAATATTATCTCAATGCAAAGCTCACACCTAAAGATAAAATCAAAGATTGTTTGTTTACAATTATAAGCCGTCAATAATAATACTATTAATTTCAAAGGAGAGCATGATGAAACAATGATTGATTTATTAAACTGTGAATTTAATAGTTATGTAAACAATGTTTTCCAAATTGTGAGTTTTGTGGCATATTCTTTATTTTTAAAATCACCATATGGACATTACATTTCCTTTCCCACATTTTGGAGAAAAACAAGCTTTAGGTGTTCTGGAAAAGTTTATCTGGGACACAAGATTTAGTGTGTCAAAATGGGACAATACAGGGCAAACCAAAATGGTTGGTCAGCTTAAATTATAATACTGATAGGTGACTATTAACATTAAATTTACTTCATATATATAATGTTCTTTTTAATTTTACAATAATAATTTATGTAAATTTGACTTGAACAAATCCTTTGAGAATGAAAAACTGTGTAAATTCAAGTATTATCTGTATTTATTATAATTAATTTAATACATATAATGATTATAATAGAGCTTTGATTAAATATATTAATTGGTTCCATGATAATTAGCTTTTTAATTGTAATTATTATTAATCATATATAGAAAATATATATTAAAGGTTTAATTTGCATCAAGTCAATTGAAAATTGATCTTTCTTATTTTTAATCTATACTTTATATTATTTAATCATACAACAATCAATTTTAATAAAAAACTCTACAGTAACATAGCTTATTATGACAATAAGAGAAATATAGGTAAACAATGAAAAAATAAGTGCTTATATAAAAAATGCATAAATGGTGCATAAATAATTTTTTCTTTATTCTAAAATAATGAATTGCCTAAGGAAAATGAAATATAGGATAGCTAAACTTCAATTGCTTATAATCTGTGACTAATGAATTCATTCAGTATCATTCCAATTAGTTAAAGCTGGGGCTATTTAAAATCATACACAGTAGAGTCTCCATAATCTGACACATATGGTTCTGGGGTTTGTCAGATTATTGGATGTTCAATGAAAAAATGGAATTACACAAACGAATACGATCCGTTTATTAAGACTTACCTTTCACTGCTCTTGTTGTTCAAATCTTTCACAAAACTCTTAATTTTATCCCAATTTTTTTATTATTATAAATGGTGGCTCATCCAGTTCCATGAAATGAAGCCAAATCACTAAATTTTTCTCCCAAGTCAAGTTTCTTAATTATACGAAGCCAAATCACTAAACTTTTCTCCCAAATCAAGTTTCTTAATTATTTCTGCTTTTTTGACTGCAGTCAATGTCTTGTGTTTTCGTTTTTCACTTTTACAGATTTGTTACATTATGAAATATAAATAACAAACACTGATACAGTAAAAACATTATTTTATAGTAAACAGTGTATTGAACTTAAAAATTAATCCGACTATAATGCCTGTGCAATGAACGAAGACTGACTGACAATTTGTTTTATGTCATTTTCTCTCTCTCGCACATAGACAAGTTGTGACCATGGTTGACATGAAAATTTCATGTGGGCGGTGCGATGCCAGTTTGCAGAGTGTCGGACTAGCGAAGGGCTGGACTACAGAGACTCAACTGTAGTTAATTGAAAATTTATTGTTTATAGAAACAAAAATATTTTTAGGAGCAAAATCATTAATTGAAATAATCTTATTATTTATCAATGCCATTGTTAGCCAAGATTCCACTGTAAAATATTTATTAAAAATAGTTAAAATTAAATTTCATTAATTTTATTATGAGTGAATTTTTTCCAATTAAATGCTGAATAAAAATATATTTATTAATTATAAAAACATATTTTTATATATTTGATGAAAATTTCAAAATTTTTGAATTTTAAATAACTCATAATGATTTGTTTTTTTTTAGGATATGTTAACTAAAAAAAATTGAGATACTGTGAATGAGATTTGAAAATATTAAAACTGAAGAGCTTGTAAATAATATAGCAAATATAGTAATGTGACAATATCACAATCCCATTTTAATATGATTTAATCAAATGACATTATATCGGACAGAAAATGATTTAAAATAAATAACTTTATGACTTTTCTTTATTTGTTGTTGTTATTAAATCAAAATAATATAACTCAATTAATATCTGTAACTGAAAATGCAGAAGTCCTGACTTATGCAAATTTAACTTTACATAAAAAATTTTGACAGGCAAAATATTTTAAAATTATCTTTATGATTTAGTATACAGTGCAGTACTACAATTTTAAATGGTAATACTGCAACAATAGTTTAAATTTTTTATAATTATAATGTCATATAATATATCATTATAAATATGTTTTATCTCTAAAAATATCATTATTTTTAAATTATGATTATTTTATCCAAAGATATAGAATTTATTCTTAATAAACAGTTCTGATAAGAACTAATCATTTACATTTGAAAGTCGAACATAACTACCATTTTGAAATGATTAGATGCACAATTTAAATATCTGCTATCAAAATCATCTGAAGTTGCATTATTTGCTAGTTTTCATAAGAATCAATGAAATAGTGCAAAACCAATTAGGAGAAAATTTTAAAAGTTTGAATATTTGCCATTTTTCAGTAGTTGAAAGTACAGTTAACACTTTATATATAAATATTATATTCTCCAAAAATACTGTGAATACAGGTCAACTCCAGTTTATGAGACCCTGATTTTATGAGCAAATATAATTTTTATCAAAATTTGATTTACAAACCATCATCCTGATTTTACAAGAAATTTGTAAAGAGCAAATATTTCAAAAGTTCAATAAGGTGTCCTTTGTTAATATAGAAAATTTAAAGAGCCCAATATCATCATTTATACTTTTTTTATGCCAAAATCATACAAGTTTTCAAGAAGATAGAATTCAGATTCAATTCCATATCCTCTGGATTGAATCTGGATGCGTTTTTGCTCTGCTAATTGGCCAATTTCATGATGAAGCCAGTCATAAATTGATGGATGAAGTTTATTAGCCCAGGCCCAAATCTCTACAGAAGAATAAAAAGTTAGATAATGAAAAGTTTATTTTAATATGAACTGTAAAACATATTTGGATTTTTCCACTTTTTTAAAAGTTATGAAAAGTGAAAAAATTTACATATTAGAATTGAGGAAATATAACAACAACTTATATTTTGTTTCACATGCAACAGACTCATGATTATCCAAGGTTGGATCTTTTGGACTGTGGATTAACTAAGAGTAATCTGCAATCAGAAGTGATTATTAATTATCAATGTTTTTATCTTAGATGCACTATCTGAAAATTTTTTAAATGCCCCAAATTAATTTCTCTATTATATCTTAAATAATTAGCAATAAAAATTAGAATCATATTAAATTACAAATATTACTATAATTCCTTGCTGTAAATCAGGGGTAGCCAACCTTTTATAGTTCATGCACCAATTTTTTAATTTTTTAGTTAAGATGCCTCATACAAAACTTATACCCTTTTTTAGCACTTGTAAAATATGGTAATACGAATATATTTAACAGTTAGATTTATATGTAGATATCTCTAATATCACATCATCACCTGGTCACTAAGCTTAATCAAAGTTTAACTTAAGCATGTTACGTCTAAATAAGATAATGTAAGCTAAAATCAATAGAAACTTAGAGAAAGATAAAAAAAAATTTAAAACTTTTTAATATGATATCTGAAGTTCAATAGTTTAATGAAATTATATATACTATAGTACTCGATATCTGCCATTAATTTAATAACAGCATCTCATTGGGGTCATGTGCAACAATCATCTGGCCATTATGATCCAATGAGATTGCTCAATTATCATCGACACGATCATAATAATCCAATGATATTGGCCAGCTAACATGTCACGTCATCACTGTAACCCAATGATGTTGCTCAAATAGCATTAATCTTCCATCTTGGATTTTATATCAAGTAATTTACATCAATTACAATACATAAAATCAATTTCTAATAATCAATATATTTAAACCTTCCTGCATAAATCACCTAACAAAGAAAAGTTGTTTCATAAAAATTCATTCAGCCATTCTTGCATTATAAGTGAACATGCGCACACAGGCATTTTAGATTTATTATATATAAATAAGTAAATTGTATAAGAAATTTTTTAAAACATTTTCTCTGGGGATTCAGTACGCCACTTCTAATCATGCAATGCACCACTTTTGGCGCAAGCGCCATAGGTTGGCCTCCCTTGCTGTAAATAAATCAATTTTTCATTTCCTTTTTTCAATAAATTATAGAACATTAGATGTATGTATGTTTGACATTTATTTATTTTTCAATATTAAATGCATATTGTCCACAAGTTTGATTTTTTTTTTTTTGATATTTTGCTGATTATCCAGGGTAATTCATTTCCAGACTATCCTGGTTAATCAGGTGTACTATATTTAAAAAATTAAATTTTTTTATTACAATAAAATATAAAAACAAAATTACCTTCTAACATATACTATACTATACATCATCGTTTCTGCTATTCAGATTGCACTGTGTTGTCAGTTTCAGAATGATTGAAATTTTAAATATTGCCATCAGCATTTTAAGCAGGACAGCTGTACATTATAGCAGAGATGGGTAGTAAAATTGATTGGGGAGCATCTATAAACTATGTTATGCTATTTTATTCACTTTTTGCCCCTCTTCCTCCCCTTTATCATTTTTGTCACAACAGGCCTGATCTCCTGATGTCAAAATTTGAAAACTCTTCCCCTTCTATTGAATTTTTTCCAATTTTACATAAAAATAAATAAAAATATATATAAAATAGTAAGCAACAGGAATTATGTTATATAGGTATATAATTACATACATTCTTTAATTTCCAAATAAATCTTTAAACCATTGGATATAAATATCTTAGAACTAGCTATATCTTATATTTTATAACAAAATGTATATTTAAATGTTACAATATATAGTCTTTATTTTTTGAATAATTAAGCATAAGCATTTTATATTTTATAAAAAATTTTTAATCATAGAAATGAAAAATTATCCATTTTTTCAACATGACATCACAATTTGCATGACTATCTCCTTTCTTATTTCATTTATCATTATAAATTTATTACAGCTTGACATAGTTTATGGATGCAAATAGTGAAAATATGTTAAGTGAGTGTGTATTAAATGAGGTATATTGTACATAATGTCACATGCATGAAAATTATGAAGCTAGTTGCATAATTAATTGCAACTAGCTGTTATTATTCTAAAATTCTGGGAATTCTAAGATTAGAATTATTAGTTGTTCAGACAGTAATAGAAGTTCCAGGTCATGCTTTATGTTAAGTGAGACAATAAAAATCTCTCTTAATTTTTATTGATCTTCTAAAAAATTTTACAAAAAGAATGTTGCATTAAAATAATTTTCTCAAATACAAAATAAGATTAAAAGAAATTGAACTTTATTAAAAAGAAATATATTTATTACAAATGGTTTCTTTTCCCAAAATAAACCCTTTTTTCTGATAATTTTTCCAGCAATAAATACTGAAAAGCTTGATTATAGTCACTTTTCTTAAGTGTTTAACACTTTAGTAAAAACTGAAAGAAAACTAAAAGAAGAACTTTATGTTTTGATATCTTCAGTTAATGAAAACTATTCCTCTTTCAACAAACTTTTAACATTAGAAAAAAAATATAAAGTCATAAGGAAAAAAGATTCTGAAAGTAAGGAAGATATTACAAAACAATTATAGAATTAAAAACAATATAACTAACAAGAAAATTTAAAATTTTTTAAAATTTACAAAAAATCATGCTAATTATAATAAATAAGTTTAGTTTTGATGTATAATGATTAAAAATCAGCTTATTTAATATGGAATGACTAATTATGAAAAAATAGATGCAGCACTAAATAGCAGAAGCACATTTAATTACATTTGGAACGTTTTCAATCACATCGTGGTCATCATCAGTGAAAAACATCATTATAAACTTACAAAGAACAATGAAATTGTAACTTTATATTTACAATTTCATTTTTGTCTCACTTTAAATTTAAATTGTACATTTAAATTTAAAGTGAGACAAGTATATGTAACTCTAACATGAAAATGATTACAATAATAATCTATTGATATGATCACATATTAAAAATAAATATTGGTGATCTACTACAATAAATATAAAGAAATTAAATAAAATCGGCCTGCGGGCCGCGTGTTGCTCATCCCTGATTTAAAAGATATTATTGATGATTTTGCAAATATAAAAACGCGAAAAGTAACATAATTTATATTTTTTATAAATTTATTAGTTATGTTATAAATTTTTTTTTATCAAATTGTATTTAATAACTAGTATCATATTGTAATATAAATTTTCATGTTTTTGATGTTTGCAGAATTATAATTTATTTTAATAAAAATAAGGGACCCAAAATGATTTCTTGTCTAAGGCTCCAAAAAATTTAGCTACGCCGCTGGATGAGATCTTTGTTTTATGCCGCGGTTACTAAATAGCGGGCCATTCTAGTGTCTATTTCGAGCCGCTTACATTGGTGATAATGTTGGCTATCAGATAAAGGATGACATTCAACGAGTCGGCCCGGAACTTTTCTAAAAAAGAACTTTTGGTTCTGTGGGATCCGGGAATTGAACCTGGATTTGGGTTAGTTTTATTATGCCGCCATATCCTCATGGGATATTCAGTACCTGGCGGCGGCCATTTATAGCTCCCATCACAGGCTGGCCAACACCCATGATGGGGTCAACCGGATGGTTGAAATCACAGGCTGGCCAACACCCGTAATGGGGTCAACCGGATGGTTGAAGATGGAGTTCAACGAGGTGGGCCTGGACCCCTCCTGAAAAACTGGAGGTGTGGGACCCGGATCCTCCAGGCCCGGATCCCTCCTGAAAAATTGGAGGTGTGGGACCCGGATTTGAAACAGACCCCTCCTGAAAAACTGGAGGTGTGGGACCCGGATTTGAACCCGCTCCAGGGTGGTAAGCCAAAGCTTTACCACGCGGCCATCCGGCCGACACTCCTGAAAAATTGGAGGTGTGGGACCCGGATTTGAACCCGGATCCTCCCAGGGGTGGTAAGGCCCCAAAGCTTTACCACGTGGCCATCCGGGCCGATTGAACCTGGATCTTTCAGTTAATAAATTAATGCTAAAACTAGTTTGAAAGGATGTAGCGCCCTTTCTAAATTGGGATTGAATTTTAATGCTATTAAATAACTTCTTCAATCGTTACTCGCCTTTCGAAACTGCGAACTGCAAAATATTTGATTCTTATTTAAAAGTTCCATGGCGAAAGTGTTTAACAAAAAGCATACAATGTGCAGAGAAAATATACTCTGTTGCAAAAAAATTGGCGCAGGTTTACTATAAATAGACTATATGAAGCCTCCTCTCTCAAATTCGCTCAGTTGCACATACGGCTGACGGATACATCGTAGATGAATCTTCATAGATTACTTAACGTAATGAAACAACAAAATCAGTCAGATATAGCCGTACGTAAGAACGCCACTCCTCTATTCGCTCTAGATTTGTTTCCATGCTCTCGAAATGCTCTGTGCGTTTATTTACGATGAAATTTTAATCATTTGTCTACCTGAAAGGCAATTATATACCAAATTTCACAGATCTCGCTCTATTTTTTAGAGATATATCTTTTTTTTGCGACAGAGTATACAGTTTTGGAAAACAAGTTTTGTTTTATTTTTATTTATTTATTCTTATACACTAATATTTTATTTTTATGTTAAATAAATTAAGAATGTTATAATTTTTTATATGTTTTTCAAATATATATATGTAATATTTAAATGAATAAGATTTTATTATTCATTTATAAAATCCCACATTCGCCTTCCCCATTAATCGGCTATTTTCTTTTGGATCATCATCGGCGTGATATTGGTAACTTTTAAATAATCACTGAACCACCATATTTTCATATTCATTGTAAATATAATTTATATTTACAATGAATATGAAAAATCTGCATATAGAAATAAATACAAAACTATGATATTTGTTGAATCTGATGTTAATTAATCATCAAATGATTATAAACAATTTGATAATTAATTTTTAATGTTGTTGTTAATGTTGAAATAATTCATATTAATGCTTAATGATATTTGATCGAACGACTGTGTGTAAAGGTCTGATTCTTATTTAAAAGTTCAGACCTTTTAGACCTTCTACTGGAGTTATTTAAAAATTATGTGAGAATCAATCCCGGATCCTCCAGGATTGATTCTCACAAACACTTCGCGGGCCTGGTCTGTTGAGTCCCATGTTGAACCCCAAGCCTAACAAGATTGCAAGCGCGTGTGTGAATGGTGTGTAGCAAGCTTTATAAAATACTCCAACGATAGAATATTCTTTTAGTATCCAGTACTGTAGTAGATTTTATTCATTACATACATTAATAAAAAAATTTAATAGCAGAATATGGTATTTTAAAATATAATTAAAGTTAAAAATTACTCACAGAAATTTTTTAAAAAATTAAATATAATTTAATTGTCAATTAACATCAATGAATTAAAACTTTAATTCTAAAATTATTCGCCAGAGGGTCACATGTCTAACAAGAATGGCGTGGTTTGTATAATGGGTACTGGGTTTGAATGAGAAGTTTATTGCATCTGTTATGTTAATTTATATGAAAATTTATAAAAATTAGAAGTAATTATGCATTTAAAATGCAAAGAAATAAAAGAAAAGCAGAAAATTCTGAAAATTTAGGTAAATATTATGCATCTTTAATGCTTATTTTTATCGATTTTAATTTTGAATACAAATTGGTAAAATTTAATAGATAATAAATGCATTAAAGAAGAACTAACTTGGAATTTAGTGCCAGTTCTTGATGATAAATATCATTGCAACCTAAAAGAAGGTAAGAAAAGGATAAACATGTAGCATACATGTGAGAGACTGCACGAAGCGCGGTTCACGTCTCAGCGACTTTGAAAAGTGAAATAATTTCTGGAATGAATCTTTAATATAATGGAATTCTCATTTTGAATTTTAATGATCATTCGGTGAAAGACGAATTTTTAATTCATTAATGTATAGTTTTTCCAAGAGGTAAAATTAATGTTGAAATTGAAGATTTTCTCTCCCACCGACTGATGATTAAAATACAAATTGACAATTCCATTATGTTAAAGATTCATTCCAAAAGCTATCTCAAGACAAACTTTTCAAAGTCACCATGCCATGTACCATACTTTGCATAGTCTCTCACAGGTAAGTAACATGTTTATTGGTACAAGTTTAGATTAATGCTAATACGACAAGAATAGCATCAATCAAAAGATGACAATAAACAAAGAAAACTTCTCAAAAGGATCATATCTCTATCTATTGCAGATGACTGAATACAAAAAATACTGTATTAGCAAAAGTCTTACATGACAAAATTGTCATGCACACAAATTATTATGAGTTAAATAAACTTTTCAAAAGGATTACAGTCTTTCAAAAGTTTAATTTTTATCTTAGATACTATTATAGGATACAGTATTTGAGATATACATTAGGTTAAAAGACAGATGATTAAAAGTGTGAATGGCAATTCCATTGTGGTAAATATTCATTCTAAAAAACTGTATATCTTGTAAACTGCACTTAGTAAATAACTTAGTTCTTTTGGAAAGTTTATTTGGTTTAGCATCATCTTTTGATCAGAGTTATTCCTTGTTATATGCTATAACTTATCTCAACTTTTACTCATTTGTTTATATCCATATATATCTTTGTAGATAGTTATTGCAAAATCTATCAAAAATATACAAAATATATATTGTAAAGAATTTATTAAAATACAAAAGAGGAACTTCCACTTGACGAAATTATAGTTCAAACTAGCACTACTCTAAAGTGGAAAAAGAGACAAAAACTTAGAAGCGCTTTCGACTTTATTGTCTCTTTTTCCACTTTAGAGTAGTTCTAGTTTGAACTATAATTTATTAAAAATTTAGGAATAAATTTTCTTCTATCATCATTAGAATATTTCTTCTCTGCTATGTATAAAAAAGGAATCTTTTATTACTGTTAAGTATTGAAAACATCAATAATAATAATAATGATATAATATCGATAATTACATCTTATTGATGATATCAGTAAGCTGCAATTATTAAGATGGATTGAAATTGTTTTTTACAGAAACTTAATATAACTTGATAATGATATTTTGATAAAATTCATTGTATATATCTGTTATTCAATGCATTAGCTAATGATGAAAATATAGTTAGATTGATCATATAATAAATGTAATAACAGCCAAATTTTAAATATAAATATTGCAATTAAATATTTTAAGCATAATAAATTAGTTCAGATTCCTTGTCATTTACATAAAGAGAAGTAATTAAAAGTAATACATCTACATTCTTTTAAATTTGCTTTCTCATCTGATATCTTCTCATGCTATTAAGGATGTGAAAAAAAAATAAAAAAATTATCTACTGCTGTGCATTAGTTGGTGATGAGACAAACTAATTTCCTTTGCTATAAGATATCAGATTACATCAAATGTCAATAAAACATTAATTATAAAATTCATTTAGACTATGGGAATGTTTGTTTTCTATCATTCACTTCATTCATTTGTTAATAAGTATTTACATATTTTATTACTTTTCATCTAATATTTTATTTTATATGTTCTCTGTTGCAGAATTAGTTTTTGTTGCTGAAATAATAGATCGGAAAGAAACTTCTAGACTAGTTAAGCAAGTATTAATTATTTGTTTTCCTGTTTAATTTGTTTTGATTAGATAACTTGTTTACTAATTACCTTCAATTAACCAAAATACATGCAATCAATCAAATTAAATTACAAATTAAACTAAAATCAAATTATAGATAATAAATCATAGTGAAAATACTTTAAAAAATTAAATTTGATTATGTAATTATAGAATTCAAAATAAAATGTTAAAAAATTTCTTGTCTTTCATCTGTATATTGCTAGCAGAAATATAGAAAACCCAACTAATCTTCATTTTAAATCATCAAAATTAAGTCTTTTAATAAATTTTTCTATCTTCCTGTAAATTTTATATTTGAAATATTCTTCTAGATTTCTAACACTAATTTAAATTAATATTATTATTAAATTTTTCCATTTTAGCTTAATGTTAGAATATAAATAATGTTTCTTTGAATCTTTCTGCTTTTGTATAACTGTAAATTTATTAATTCAAAAAATAGCTCTAGACTGCAGAAGTTAAATGTCAAATAAAATAATTTAACTTCTGCAGCTATTTTTGAATTATTAATTTTATAGTTAAATATAAATAAACTAATTAAAAAATAAATTGCTAATTGAAACTTTATAAATTATAATTAAAGCACTTATAAACTATACAATTAAAAATTTCAGATAAAATTTGAAAACATTTTTTAATAAAGAATTCAACAATTTTTATTTTCAAGTGCTTTTATTATAATTTTTTTACTAAAATTGGATGTATTTAGTAAACTGTTAAGCTTCATATTGCAATAACATTAAATATTAATAATTTGTTTGAGCATGAAATTTATATAATAATTGAGAGATCATAGAAATCTAAGAATGTTTTGAAATGCTAAGTTAGTAGTTGATTTCTTAAAATATAATAGTTTAATATAAAACCATGCATAATATATGAAGTGATTTTCAATTTTAAAAAATGTAGTTTAGCTTCTTTCTATTTTGCCATATTTAAAAGAAAAACTGATACTCTAATCTATAGAATGCAGTTATGGCAAAATAAAAGAAAATATTAAAATAATTAAAAAAAAAAAACAAAACTATTTCATTTTTTACATATTGCGAATAAAACAGCTTTTAAATAAGAACTATTTTTAAAATTTAAAAAATTAATATTGAAAAAATATTTATCAGATCATTATCAGTTTATTTTTATAGAATATTCCATAGAATTAAATTGATGCTGGGCAGTGACCAAAAAGTGATTTTTTTTTTTTCCCCTGTTTATTGTTTGTATTAAGTTTTTTAATACTAAAGGCAGTTCTTATGTGAAGAAAGTTTTTATATTTTTTCTGTAAAAATTATTTTAAAAAAAATTGTTTTCTAAAAAATATTTCAAAATCATTCAAAATATTTCATTATTTAAAAAGAAATATGTATATTTGTTAATTATAATATATTTATTAATTGTATCTTAAAAATTGTAAAGATATTTAATTTATAAAACATTTTCTGCATTCTTTGTCACCAAAAAACATTTTAATTCTTATAAATTTTTGCTTATATTAAAAAATCCTATTAAAAGGATGAAATCTTATTTTTTAAATACAGACAAAGCCAGTTATTAGGGAGTCAGATATAAGGGAAATTTGGATGTAATGGACAAATGCGTCTGGTCTCAGCGAAAACCTGTTTTGTGTGCATTTTTCTTCAAATATAGTGGATTCGGATATAATGGAAAAGTTGGCTATAAGGGAGATAATTTTTCATTTTTCTGTACTCCTCCTTGTGATGTCCTACTTTTCATCCTGCTTTACCTCGGCCAGCCATCATTGTAATTTATTTAAAAATAATAAAAACATCATAAAAATCCAATTTGTTGCTTTTTGTATTAATAATTTAAAAATTAATGAATACAAATTAAATTAAAATTGAAATTCCTCTAAAAAGACAAAATCCCAGGTGGCACTGTTATCCTAAAAATGGCACCACCTAATAATTTGTTTTATAAGTTCATAGAAGTTTAACACCTGCATCTGTATTTACCATCTCAAGTTATTGGTAGAGTTAGAGTCATATGAGGAGTTATTAGAGTTATACTCCAGTAAACTAAGAAGAGTTATACTCCAAGTTTATGAGATTAAATGACAGATTTCCACTTATTTATATGAGCAGGTAATATCTAGTATTAATTATTTCCCATTTTATGTATACTGCAGATACAAGATCCATAACCGGTAATTGAATAATTATACAACTCAAATAACCAATATTCTGTTAAAACTGAAATAACAACCCTAGTTGAAAACTCTTCAATATTTACTTTGCCTACCTGATGATGTGCCGATTTGTTGCACATTTGGATATAAGGGAAAATCAGTTACAAGGGACAAAAAGTGTAGGTCTTCTCGATTCCCTTATAACTGGCTTTGACTATATATCATTAACACTTTTTTAAATTAATTTATTCAAAATTGTTAGTATCATATAAATTGAAATAATTAATAATTTCTGTTATTAAATACAATTAGAGTTGCTGAAACTCTGGTATTTTTAAAAACTTGAGTGACAAACATATACTAAGGAAAAACTTGGGAAACCTCGTACTTGAGCTTTATTGATAAATATCATTTATTAACCCATTATACTTGAAATTTCACTAATCCCTGATCAATTTAATTATAACCAAAATAAACATTTTGTGCTTTATTTTTTGTTTCATGATAACAGGGATCATCTGGGCCAAACTGTACCAAATACAATGTTCATAAAAGATAGTGTGTAATAGATATTTGTAGAAAGCAAAGAAGTCTAGCACATAATACCCAATAATTTTCAAAACCTTTAAAAAAGTAATTGATAAAATTAAACAAACTAATAATAACAGCATTAATTCTATTAAAAAATGAAAATGTAAAAAGTTAATTAGTATAAAATAATGTAAAACCTGATAATTTATTTAAAAAAAAAACTATGCCTAAAACACTATTATCTGATAAGAAAGGTCATAATTATTAAAATTCTTCCCAAAATAAAATTTTAAAAAGGGATTACAAACAGAATGATTAAAAGCTTAAACATTTGATAGTTAAAATAAAGGCACTTTACTCTAAAATGTGCTTCAAAGTAATTTTACAGTTGCAAAGATCACAAATCAATTAATCTTCACTTATCAGTAGTTAGCAAATGAGGTCATTTGACTTTATCCTAAACAGAGATTTTATAGGATTATTTTTTCCTCCTGTTTCTACATAACATTGTTGCAAATACTGGATAAATGATTTTATATCATAGAATTTGCTATAGATCTGGCTGTCCCATATCCATTGTTAAAATTATAAGGACAACTGCACTAAACAATTTAATTAAATAAAAAGAAATTAGAAAATTTTTACTGTTTAATTCTTGTTTTTTTTAGAATAATTTTCTGTTACTCCTTAAATAATATTTAGCAGTTTAAAAGTTGCTTAGGGATAAATTTAAAAAGACTTTTAAAACATTAAAATTTGAGCTTTGGACATCTGTTTATATTCAAGCAAACTTAAGCTTTTTGGATCAAATTGATTCAAACCACCAACTCTAAATATAATGCAATTAAAATTTTCTCTAATTATAAAAAGCTAATACATGCTGAAAGCACTTAACTTTAAAAATACATTTCATTTTTATTGATTGCATTGTCAAAGTATTACTGGTCAATTGTCGTTAAACTTTTTAGCTAAATTTAAAGGGAATTATTTCAATTGAATGTAATATTGCCAAATTAATCTCTTGCTATAATTTAACAGAAATTTTAATAATGTGAAAGAATTTAAACTCTTAAAAAAAAAGTTAGAAATTAACTCTTTATGATGATAACAGAGTTTCAGTAATTTGAAATAATTAACAACATAAATGGCTTTAATGAATCCATTTAATTTTTGAGTAGCCATATCTGTCTTAATACCATTGCAAGTATTATCATATCATATATATATATAATAAATTTTGAGAAAGGTTGGGTATATAATTTATATCTGTAAATAAACTGGAGAATAATATTTCTCCAATTTATACAGGTAATAGTTATAGAAGAAATTTTATGCCTAAAAAAGTACTAATTTAATGAATATACTTGAAAAACTTTATATATTTTTTCATTTAGAGATCTATGCATTGCTTATCCAATTCCAGAACTAATTCATCTGAAAAGAGTTAGTACAAAGAAAGTGGAAAGTAAGAATTTTTTCAATTTAATTTCATAAAAATATATTTACAAAATCTTATTGGCAATAATAATGTATTATTTAAAAACTGTAAAGCTTTTTGAAAAATTTTTTAGATGAATGTAAAATAGAAATCCTACTTTTACCAGTAAAAGAAGTAAATAAATTAAAAAATATACAGTTAAATGAACAAGTTCCAATAGAAACAATACTGGATGAAAACATAAATAGGAATGGACTTTCTAGACATGCAGTTGTATGCTCTGTTCCTAAAAGTGCTCCATTAACTAGAGCACAATATGAAGCAGCAGCATCTTTATGGGCTACACAATTTCATGAAGATAAATAGTAAGTTTACAGAAATTTAACTATTAATACAAAAAATTCTGAAAAAATATTTTGATCTTTTAAATACCAAGCCATTTATAAATTGGCTTTTAATTCATTAGAATATAATATAGAATGAAAATAAATACATCAAAATAATGTTTCTCTTTTTAATACTTCATAGATTTGATTAATATCAAATTTATTTTTATAATCCTGTATTTATAATAATTATTTATTATTTGAATTTATTGTAATTAAAATATTACAAAATTTTTTTTAAATGTATTTTTATGTTTTCAGTGATGATATTTCTTCTTTGATATACAATTTTAAATCACATTTTATTAAAAATTTGCAATGCTAACTTTATGATGATTAAAAACTTATTATTAAAATACTTTTGAATTTTATCATCAAAATTAAATCTGTTCATTAGTAACTATTAAAATATTTATGCTTAATAATGTATATGTATGTATCATCTCTATAATTTATAAAATATAGATTAAGTGTGTATATGTGTGTTTTCATCATGCATGCATGTTTTTACAACTGATATTTAAAATTACACTACAGTATATTAATTTGATATCAGTATGAGTATATCTTTATAATATTTTTTAAGGCCGTTTTTTATAAAAATGGCTATATGTACAGTGTTTTCCAGTTTATGTATATTTGATTTTATGTAAAATGTTTCCTGTAGCTTTTTTTGAAATACTGAAAATAAAAATGTATTGTATATGATTTTACATTTTAAACAAGTTGTTTCTTGTATATGAATGATGAATGAACAAGTAGTCCCTTACAGCATATAATAAATATACTGTTGATGCCATTCTCTAGTGATTTTTCCTGAGAAGAAAGTTAGGTTTTTTTATATAAAAAACTAAATTCACTATTTTTAAAAATCTTGTATAAATTGCAACATTTCAGAAAATTTATAATATGTACTTGTACTAGTACTAAAAATTATTGGCATATTTCAAATTTCTCATAGAATTGATGGAAAAACGAATATAGAAGTAGTCTTACTGTGTTTTTCCATCAATTTTTCAATCAATGTTTTTCCATCAATTAATCAATCATTACTTCATTTAACGCTGTTTCAATATAATGCAGATTTTTTCAAATTCTATATTTTTTTTTTATTCACTTTGGTGTGGTTTTTCAAACCATTATACTCATACAAATCCAAAATCACATGAATTTGTTACATTGATACTCCTATGTCATCTCACAGTGCATTTGATATTAATGCAGTGCAGTACATACAAAAGTCTGCTGCAGTCTCAGTTCATATTTATGATTGGTGATCAGCATTATTTTACAGTAATAAAAACAACATTTATCCTATTTTACTTTTAATCTGAATGTTGCCACGTTGAACTATAGTTTGATACAGTTGAAGTGGCCATATTTTCTGAAAACAAGTTTAGCCACTATTATGGATTAGTTTATACAAAATGATCCAAATTTTGATATAAATTCAAAGGTAAGATGAAGTGTCATGGATTCGATGTCTTGTTAGCAACAGCTGCTTGTTGAATGAAAGAGGAAAAGCAAATGGCATTAGATGACTTCTTAACAAAAAACAAACAGTGTCAAATGAGAACCTTCCTCATCACAAACAAATTATTTACTTGAATATTTTTGATTTTCATGAATGATTTATGAATACAAATCAATATTAGCAATAAAAAATGCCAATAATTAATGTAATTTAATAGTAATAATACATGACAGTAATTTACAGAATAAAATAAAAGAAATGATATGTATATTTTTTTATTCACTGTCCTATTTCACTTATTTTCATTATTTACATGTTAAGATGACATTGTTTAATGCTATTTCATTTAGCACTTTATATTTTTTTGAAACATATCCTCTGCATTAAACAAGGTTTTACTGTAAAAGTAAAAGTTGTAAATATTATTCTATCATTGGAAATTCAATAGGTCAACTACTGCTACAGTTAATTTATTCTAAAAATTTCTGTGTAAGTTGAAAAATATATCAATCCAGCATGTGTAAATATAATATACTATGAATATGCATTGATAAACAGAATAGCTGAATCAAAATAATGAGCATATGTATGAAAATTTCAGACCTAAGTGAACTATTTACAAAAAAAAAATTATGTAATAAATTTTTTATTAGCATTTTATATTGCTGTATAACAAAATAAATCATAAAACTTGAAACTACATAAATTGGTGATTTATTATATAAAATAAATGAATGTGTTTTTATACTTTTTGGATGATCATAAATTTCATATAAAAATTCAAAACTGATTATGATATTACTGATTATTTAAATCTTTACTTTTTATAAAATATTTACTTTGTAATGAATAAAAATAAATAATCAAGATGATATAATATAAAGACAGTTGTTTATATCATTAAGAAGTTCAAGTTATTTATGTTGTATGTATGTATTTATTGATTTTAATTATATTATTGTTTACAATATTGTTCTATGAAGCAGTTTCTTCCTTTCATTTAAGGAATATATAACACCATAACATTGCAAAGAGATTCTTAAAATAATCACCAAATTTTACTATTCCTGGGAATATTCTATTTAGAGTTTAAAACAAAAATAATGATTTTTTAATGTTAACTTTTAACGTACATAAAAATTTCATTCTCGATAATTTTCATAAATTGGGGAATGCTGCATTTATTTTATCCATTGTTTATCATGAAAATATATCATAAACCAAAACTCACAGATCATTCATATTTTAGAGGTGTCATTTCTTATCCAAAGTATGTGTTTGTTAATCATAACTTTCTATAAATATTTATTCTGCTGCTTAAAATATCACCCAAATTAAAAAACAACCATTATAAGCAATGCTCGCCTATAATTGTATTGCCTTGCTTAACAATTGTTTTAAATAATTGCCTTGTTTTTTATTTTGTATATATGCTTATCAATTTTGAATGACTGTCAGTTTAGAACAAGAACTTTGGCTGCTTGAAACATTAAAGCCCCATTTTACAATGTCCCATTAAAGTTCCTGTTAGCTAACTTCAGGTTAACTGCTGCTGTTACTATCAAGATAACTTTGTTTGTGCTTTACAATTGATTTTCAACTGTCAATTCGTTTTCTGTTACTTATTAACTATACTATTGATAACTGGTGGTAATTTTCAAATTTTATGATGTAATATTTTATTTTTTAATGTAAAACAAATTTTGTGTTAATATGTTTATAATAAATGATAAAATATAAAATAAAATAGAAATGAAGATGAATCATGAGTAAAATCTCACAAGAATAACATTAATCAGTGTCAATAGAATAACACCATGAATCTTTGTGGCCATACATTTTGGAAATTATACTGATTTGAGCTATGGTTCTTTGATAAATGTTCAAATATTGCTTTCTCTTCTTCCAGTGATTCATTTATCATGTTGGTTTAACTTATGTAAAATTGCACCCTCATATCATCCATCTACTGATACAGAAATAAATTATTATTTTTGAATGAATTTTTTTGCTAATTTTAAAAAATTTGTACTTAATTAAATGTTTAAATACTGATTTTGTATACAATATATCCATCATGTTGTACACAATTTACATTTATGTTATATATGATGATAATCCAGTGAATAGCTATTATAAAAATATTGAAGAATAAAATATAAATGAAAAGAATTAGTGTACTTTCAGCTTTAATAAGCCATCTTCAGTAAGTTTACAAAAGATTGTTAGATATTATCATAATATAATAATAATAATGTTATGTTTATTTTTGTATATCACATACAAAGGCAACATTGCATTATAAAGAAGGAATATATTGTAGTGGCATGTTTATGAAACATGTACAAACAGATATGTGATCTTGTTTTGCATTATCATCGCAATATCAGCATATACATTCTATGTAATTAATTCAGCTCAATTTTTAAAAGTGGAAATATATATTTATTAAACTTGAAGATCTTTCAGCTTTATTAAGCCATCTTAAGCACAACGTTCCATTTCGAACACAAAAAACTTAGTAAGAACATAATTTGAATTTTAAATTAATATTATAACATTGTATGCAAATACATATACTGTATATTAAAAATAATAATATAATAAATTATAATAAAATAAAAATAAAATATTTAGTCATTATATTATTACGTTTTAAACTAGCCACTGTGGCGGTACTACAGACGGTTGATTGTCGTTTATCACATGATATTGTTTCTTATAATTTTGTATAATTATTGACTCTGCAATTTTTATATCTTCAGATTTAGTTATTTGTTTAATAATTTTTGCCTGGTCCCAGTGGATGGTGATGTTATATTCATAAAATGAACTGGCCAGAGCAGTGTCAAAGGTCGCGGCTTCTATCGACCGTTTATGTTCTTTAAGCCTCGTTCTGAGACAACGTTTCGTGCTGCCTATGTATACTTCGTCTCTTTTTAAATCATTATTAAATATAGGTATAACATACACTCCTGAGCGGTCTAAAGGTGGTATAGAAGGTTTGACATTTTTAACAGTATGGTATATCGTATCAAGCCTGTTAAAAGGAATAATAACACTTCTATTGTGGAGAGCTTTTTTAACATTTTCTATAGGTTTGTGATATTTAATGGAGTACGTGTAAGAAGTACTATTCGGAGGCGGATAAGTATTATTATAAATGTTTTGTCTGCTTGTATGCAAGGATTTCATAATATTATCGATAAATGCAGAGTTATACCCATGCATGGCAGCCTGTTCTTTGATTATCGCTAATTCTTTCAACTTAGCTTCAATCGTATTACAGTGTGTTTCTACTCTCTTTAACAAGAAACGAAAGGCAGCTATTTTATAAGAGTAGGGGTCATACGACCATCGGGGGATGAATACTGGTGCATAGGTGGATTTTCTATAAACATTTGTATATAAGCTGTTATTAATAATTGTAATATCAACATCCAAGTAATGGACATTTATGGGCGAGGACTGTTCTATTTTAATATTAAGGCCAAGTGCATTGTCATTAAACTGCTCAAGGATGGTTTGTACATTTTTTCTGCTATCACAGATGATGAAGACGTCATCGACGTATCTAGTAAATAATTTAATATCACATTGTATCATGGAGGATAACATTCGTTCTTTATAGCGTACAACGAGCTCAGCTACTACGCCTGCCATTGGCCCACCTATCGGGACACCAAGATATTGTTTGTAATATTGATTATTGTAAACAAAAAAGGAATTATAAATTATGAGGTGCGAAATATCCCTTAGGATATGGGGTGGGACATTACTATCAGTATTCTCAACGAAAAATCTGTATAAAAATAAGCAAGCCGGTTCTAGTTTAACTGAAGGATAGAGTGCGTTGTAATCCGCCACCACTAATTGATCATTATCCTGTATCTGATAGAGGTTTAAGACTTGTATAAAATCAGTGGCAGATTGTACTGTATAGGAGTAATCTTTTAACTTGCAATTACACCATTTGGCTATGACTTTTTCTAATGGTGTCAATGGAGACCTGGTTTTATCCACCATTGGACGAATGGAGATGGGTTGCTTGTGTGTTTTAATGAAAGCGTATAAGGGCGGACATGTTGGATCCAGGATTTGTTTACATTTCCAGAATTCCGGGAAATCAGGTTTACGCATTATATTCAGTACTTTATTCTGAAGAGTGATGGTAGGATCCGCATCGAGAAGTTGAGCATTAGATGAAGAGATATACTCCATAATTAGTTCATCATATTGGCTGGATGGCAAAATTACCAATTTCTTTGTCTTATCCTCCCTTGTACATATGAGCTCGTTATCTTCTAACCATTGATGAAGATGGCTTAATAAAGCTGAAAGATCTTCAAGTTTAATAAATATATATTTTCACTTTTAAAAATTGAGCTGAATTAATTACATTGAATAAGAAGTGGGAAGAAATTATGCATTAGTAAAAATGTCGAGCCGGCAGAATAATCTAATAGGACATTTTCTTAACCAATATAAGAAACTAGTAAGAATACAAGAGTCGTTTGAATTTTTGAAACAATGTTTATTGAATGGAGTCCTACCAATGTCCTTCTATAGGATCAAACTCCCAATTACAAGTCGTACAATTGTTAGACAAGTCAAAATAAGATGTTTGAAATATGCTATATCAAATACAAGGCGTAGAATGTATCAAGCCGATCAACACTGTTATAACATCAAGACTTCTCTCATGGCATCTCAAGTAATGCAACAATGTATTAAAGATATAGAAAGTAAGGTTGATAGGTACAAAAAATGTCTAAGACAAAACTATATAAAAAAAATCTCAAGTAACGCAACAATGTATTAAAGAGATAGAAAGTAAGGTTGATAGGTACAAAAAATGTCTAAGACAAAACTATATAAAAAAAACTTAGATGGATATTTAGAAACCAGTTTCGACGTAAAGTGGTTAACAAACTTCCGCTGACCAATGTGGTTACTATCATAGGCATACTATATATTCCGACATATGTAGAAGAACTGTTATCCTTAGGCCCTACATGCAATGTTAATTCTTATGTGAAACTGAAGATTATGGCTCCTACTGTTGAACAGTTATTGTCAAAAGTGCCTCCAGAAGAAAGAGAACCATAAGAACAGCATACATTGAAGCATCCAAAACACGGATTAATCTTAAGAGGTACGCTGAGCAGAGAAAAATGTCTCTTAAAGTTAAATCAGTAAAACAATGGTTAGAAGACAACGAGCTCATATGTACAAGGGAGGATAAGACAAAGAAATTGGTAATTTTGCCATCTAGCCAATATGATGAACTAATTATGGAGTATATCTCTTCATCTAATGCTCAACTTCTCGATGCGGATCCTACCATCACTCTTCAGAATAAAGTACTGAATATAATGCATAAACCTGATTTCCCGGAATTCTGGAAATGTAAACAAATCCTGGATCCAACATGTCCACCCTTATACGTTTTCATTAAAACACACAAGCAACCCATCTCCATTCGTCCAATGGTGGATAAAACCAGGTCTCCATTGACACCATTAGAAAAAGTCATAGCCGAATGGTGTAATTGCAAGTTAAAAGATTACTCCTATACAGTACAATCTGCCACTGATTTTATACAAGTCTTAAACCTCTATCAGATACAGGATAATGATCAATTAGTGGTGGCAGATTACAACGCACTCTATCCTTCAGTTAAACTAGAACCGGCTTGCTTATTTTTATACAGATTTTTCGTTGAGAATACTGATAGTAATGTCCCACCCCATATCCTAAGGGATATTTTGCACCTCATAATTTATAATTCCTTTTTTGTTTACAATAATCAATATTACAAACAATATCTTGGTGTCCCGATAGGTGGGCCGATGGCAGGCGTAGTAGCTGAGCTCGTTGTACGCTATAAAGAACGAATGTTATCCTCCATGATACAATGTGATATTAAATTATTTACTAGATACGTCGATGACGTCTTCATCATCTGTGATAGCAGAAAAAATGTACAAACCATCCTTGAGCAGTTTAATGACAATGCACTTGGCCTTAATATTAAAATAGAACAGTCCTCGCCCATAAATGTCCATTACTTGGATGTTGATATTACAATTATTAATAACAGCTTATATACAAATGTTTATAGAAAATCCACCTATGCACCAGTATTCATCCCCCGATGGTCGTATGACCCCTACTCTTATAAAATAGCTGCCTTTCGTTTCTTGTTAAAGAGAGTAGAAACACACTGTAATACGACTGAAGCTAAGTTGAAAGAATTAGCGATAATCAAAGAACAGGCTGCCATGCATGGGTATAACTCTGCATTTATCGATAATATTATGAAATCCTTGCATACAAGCAGACAAAACATTTATAATAATACTTATCCGCCTCCGAATAGTACTTCTTACACGTACTCCATTAAATATCACAAACCTATAGAAAATGTTAAAAAAGCTCTCCACAATAGAAGTGTTATTATTCCTTTTAACAGGCTTGATACGATATACCATACTGTTAAAAATGTCAAACCTTCTATACCACCTTTAGACCGCTCAGGAGTGTATGTTATACCTATATTTAATAATGATTTAAAAAGAGACGAAGTATACATAGGCAGCACGAAACGTTGTCTCAGAACGAGGCTTAAAGAACATAAACGGTCGATAGAAGCCGCGACCTTTGACACTGCTCTGGCCAGTTCATTTTATGAATATAACATCACCATCCACTGGGACCAGGCAAAAATTATTAAACAAGTAACGAAATCTGAAGATATAAAAATTGCAGAGTCAATAATTATACAAAATTATAAGAAACAATATCACGTGATAAACGACAATCAACCGTCTGTAGTACCGCCACAGTGGCTAGTTTAAAACGTAATAATATAATGACTAAATATTTTATTTTTATTTTTTATTTTATTATAATTTATTTTATTATTTTTAATATACAGTATATGTATTTGCATACAATGTTATAATATTAATTTAAAATTCAAATTATGTTCTTGCTAAGTTTTTTGTGTTCGAATTCTTATACGTTGTGCTGAAGATGGCTTAATAAAGCTGAAAGATCTTCAAGTTTAATAAATATATATTTCCACTTTTAAAAATTGAGCTGAATTAATTACATTGAATAAGAAGTGGGAAGAAATTATGCATCATATACATTCTTCTGAGGCATAATGGAAACTCTTGTCTTTACATAGTTTACAATGAAAGCCATGAAGAGAAAGTTTTATAAGTGTGCTTCTGTTTTTGAAGTCATTATTTTTCCAATTAGGGTTATTATCTAGCCATGTTAAGTTATAATTCTGATCATTAAATTTGTTTAATTTAGCTTGTCTGTGTCTTCTATATTTGTTTAGAATTTCCTTGTTTATTAAGTTCCTGTTTTCTAAGTCTTCAGTAAAGGTGGGGATGGAGGTAATTTTATGGCAAAAAGTAGATGAGACATTGATATGAACTCCTAAAGACCTCTTGATGAAAGTTGTTTTGATTTTATTCAACTCCTTAAAGTTCTGTAGGGATAAATTTGGAATGACTAGATCTTTGGCATATGTTAGTATAGGTTCTATTTTGATCCTGTAGATTTTTTGACAAGTTTGTATTGATGTTTGCTGTAGATTAGGGATGGTGCAGATTTCTATATTAGCTTTGCATTTGAGTGTATGATAGCTTGGTTGTTAATGTGACTTTTAGGTAAGTATATTTATTGACGAAGTTTAGCTTGATGTCATTAAAGGTTAAGATGTTATTTTTACTTAATTTCCCTCCTTTTCTGAATTTGATGACCTCAGTCTTTTTTTCATTCACCCTCATCATATTGATTGTACACCATTTGCATGGTTTTGCCTCTTGTAA
This sequence comes from Olivierus martensii, assembly GCA_000484575.1. Classification (NCBI taxonomy): domain Eukaryota; kingdom Metazoa; phylum Arthropoda; class Arachnida; order Scorpiones; family Buthidae; genus Olivierus; species Olivierus martensii. The sequence goes on from AYEL01080713.1 coordinate 98,266, forward strand.
GTCGTGAAGTGATGTTGAATATATAGCTAAGTCGTCTGCATACATAAGTGTCTTCACATTGCTTGTCTTGACTTCATTAGGTAGATCTCCTATATAGAGTAGAAACAGATAGGGGCTTAGGGAGTCTAGTTTGAGCCACTCCTTTGTTCTGGGAAATTTTACATACAGTTTTAAGACCATCGCTAATATTTATAATGTTTTCTCTCACGATATCTGAAATTATATTGTATATATGTCTGTTGATACCATATACCTCTCAGCTTATTTAATAGAATTTACCTAGAGATTGAGTCGAATGCCTTACTGAAATCTATAAATGCACAAAAGAGTTTCCCTTTAGGATTGTTCAGATTTTCTTTAATATCATCCATGAGGTGTTTTATTGCATGACATGTTGATTTACCTTGTTTAAATCCAAATTGTTCAGCTGGGAGCATCTGTCTAAATGATCTCTTAATCTGCGGTATAGCAGAGAGGACAATATTTTAAATCCAAATTGTTCGGCTGGGAGCATCTGTCTAAATGATCTCTTAATCTGCGGTATAGCAGAGAGGACAATATTTTGTATGGGCATGAGAGGAAAGAGATTACCCTGAAGTTATTTAGATCTTCTCTGTCACCCTTTTCCTTATAGAGGAGTTTTAGTGTTCCTTCCCTCCATTGTTCGGGTATTATGCCATATCTTAGACAAAGGTTGAATATTTCAAGTAGGGTTTCCCAAGTCGTTGTAACTTAATTTTTATTGGTGATATTGTCTTACCTATGTGCCTTAATTATTTTTTAGGAATTTCACAACACTGCATAGTTCAAGCTCTGTGAAGTTCTGGTACTGCCATGATTCAGAGTTTACCAAGTCAGAATGTGTGTGGGTCTCAGTTACATGCTTAGGTCTGCTAGTAGTTGCTTGAAGTGTTTTTCCAGTGTACGGCCATCAAAGACGGGGATATAGTTTTGTTTGTATCTTGGGAACAGGATCCAAGGTCTTTTATTACTATCTTCTATTTTCTGTAAAGTTTGGTTTTCCCTAAATTGTTGTAATTTTAATTTAAGTATGGTTTTATATTTCTTCTTCACTTTTAAATAATCCTCTTTGAAAAGTGGGTCCTGTTTGCTAAATTGAAATAAACTCAATGCTTCTTGTTTGAGGTTTCTGCATTCCCAGTCAAACCAGGGTTTGTGCCAGTTTTTCTTTTTGGTTTGTGTATGACAGGCTGTAATGAGGTGACTGGTAAAGATGTCCACAGCTTTTGATATTTTGTTTTCATCTGAAATGTCATTGAGTATATTTTTTAGGTATGTGGTGTCTGTATTTTCGATAGATATAGCCCTTTGTGGTTTTGGTTTTATCTGATTTGGATTATTTATAATTCCGTTTTCAGGAGATTTCAATTCTATTGAGATTCCAAGATGTCTCCTGATAATGTTTTGTCGTATTTCTGTTCTTGATTTGAAGATGGGGTGCTCTCTGAAATACAAGATCTATACAGCTACTTCCTCTGTGGTCAAAATAAGTGAGGTCAGCTGGGTTGTTTAGCAGGAAAAAGCCATGATTTGATAGAAATTCAACAAGGCCATCTCCTTTGTGATTAGACAGATCTACTCTTCAGTTGAAGTCACCAGTTATTAATATATGTTTTGAGTTTGACTCTATGATATTCAGGCAGTCTGTGAAGTTAAAGAGTATAGGGCTTAGGTCTGTGTCTGGGTTGTAATATGTAAGGGTTATGATGCCAATGAACGTATTCATTATAATGTGGTTCTTGTTGCTGGTGATTAATTTCGGCTCTAAATGTGGCTTACAAGCTATCAATAAACCACCAATAGGTCATCCCCGATTATATTTTTCAGCTAGATTTCAAAAATGTAAAATCCATTTAGTATTGTATTTCTCCAATTAAATGTTTCGGTGAAAAGGAGTATATCTGCAGAAAATAGCACATCTATAGAGTTTAGATGGTTAAGGGCAAAAGTCATTCCCTCTATATTCCAAAAATAGAGCTTGATAATCGAAGAATCCAAATTATTGGTGTTTCCGTCCATATTTTGATTCTGATCAATGAAGTTTCTTCGTTTACATCCGCCGCGTGAACGGCAGATTGTACGCCTTAGGCCTAACGATTTTATTTTTTTGAAAACATTATCAGGTAATAGTGCTCTCTTGTTAAAATTATTGATATTGAATAAGAAATTTCTTCGTTTACACCCGCCGCGTGAACGGCAGATTGTACGCCTTAGGCCTAACGATTTTATCCTTTTGAAAACATTATCAGGTAATAGTGCTCTCTTGTTAAAATTATTGATATTGAATAAGAAGGACCTACTGTATTTAAAAGCGGTCTTGTTTGGTAGAATAAATTGATAATAATAAATGGAGTTGTAAAAATGCCTGGAGCAATACGAAGTGCCTGCCATGATACAGCACCAGCATTGCCAATCCTCATTGTTAGATATAGAATGTCGGTTGTAAACATTGGAACGCACGAGCTTATATCACATTAAAATAATTTTAAAATTCATTTATATATTGAAACTACAAGTGAAATGGCAGTAAACAGTAACTGAAGAATAAATTTATTGTTCAAAGCTTTGAGTGTAAGATACCTGCTTCATATATCCTAACAAACAACAAATGTCATGATTGTACTGTCAGCATTGGTGTTTTATTAATTTAAATCTTTTATCAATTCTGTTGTGATTAAGATATAACTTCAACAAGATGATTATGCTCAAGCATTAGTTATCATTTGGCCTATCAAGCATTTGTGACACACAATGCTAGCAGATATTCTACATTTCTACCTTTAAGATTTCTTTCTTAAACATTAAAAAATCATAATTTGATTTAAATTAATAAAAATAAATACAAGCTATCAAAGTTCTATTTTTCATATTCTGTTTAAGTTTTTAAAAGACAACATATTATTTGACTACCAGTTAAATCTCTAGCTGTACTTGAAATAGCAGTTAATTTAGCTGTTGATATTGACATCAGTAACTATGAGTTAGTATTTAACTGTCAATTGTAAAATAGATAATTGGTGGATAAGGCTAACAGGAACTTTAACAGAACATTATAAAACCGAGCCTAAAATAATTGTGAATATGTGATTCTGAGAGATTATCTGCAGAACCATATATTTACTAAATCTGAATATGCAGTTCTATATATCTTAGAAAATTTAAAATATAATTCTTAGAGCTAAAAGTTTGAAACAAATTTAATGATATGAAAAAAAATTTATTGGAATATTTTTGATTAGAATTAATATTTATAAAAGTCAAAATTAATTAAAGTAGAGTAAAGATGCAATAGTCAAAATTTTTTGATTACAGCAGCAAAAGCTTTAATAATTAAAATCCAGAATGTATAATGTTCCAGATACTTTTATACCTACATCCTGGATATCCAAACTTCTTGTTACTATGAGCCATATAGGTGAATCTAAAAATACTAGAGAGCTGCACTCAAATTTTTCAGGATAATGAGAATCACAATCTATTTTTTCAGAATAATTTTAACCAATGATTTCAAAGTTTCAAAAGTCATTTATTATATATTTCACATATATTTATTCTGTATAAATGCTAATAATTTTTTACAATAAATGAACAAATTAAAATATCTTTTAAATTAAATATGCTCTGCTTCATATTAACTATTGACTGTTCATGATGTAGAGCTGCATTGAAGATACTAAAGAACTGCATGCAGCTAGCAAGCCACAATTTGACCCATGGTGGCCTGTTTTTAAATTAATTTTTTATTTCTAACTTTTGTACTGTGGTGGTCAAATCTCTGACCAAAAACATTTTACTTTGATTATTAAAGTTTTTGCTGCTGATATAGTGCAGTTTTGATTTATTTCTGTTATCTTAATTATAAGAAGGTGGTCAAATCTCTGACCAAAAACATTTTACTTTAATAATCAAAGTTTTTGCTGCTGATATAGTGCAGTTTTGATTTATTTCTGTTATCTTAATTATAAGCAGTATTATTTAAATATTTTCTTGATTTCTTTATGAAGAAATAGAAAATAGATTCATGATTTAAAATGATTATTTTAAACTTTATTTTAATAATAATTGTATTCTATACAATATTTTGATATTGTGCATTAGCTTAATTTATTTAAAATTATTTTTGAAATTATTAAAAGAAAATTACTGCAATATATTGAAATAATATTTTTTGTAAATATAAAATAAAAGTTAATATAATTATATTGAAGTATGATTTCAGAAAAAGTCTAAAGCTATATACCTAGAATTAAATATAAACTTTCAAAATATTAATGAAATAAATTTAATTGCTTTGAAATAAAAACATTACTTCATTTCTGCTACTTAATTCTCATTTTATTATTTCAGTATTTCAAGAATATTAAATGACACACTGTTTACTTTTAAAGATAAAAAAAGGATGGAAAATTATATGAAAAGGGCCATTGAGGCAGGAATAAATGCAAAAGTAAGTATGCTGAATGAAACCTGTTTGATTGATTGAAACATATACCAAATATTATATAAAATTTTATTATAGAGGTAAAAGAATTTACAGATTTTATTAACAATCAAGCCAAATTACTATATACCAGTATTTATTCATTTTATCAGATAATAAATCTAATCTTTAATAAATACACATTTATTTATTTATTCTGTTCAAAAACAAAATACAAACACACAAATGATAACAAATATAAAAATTAATTACTGCAAAAAACAAAGTGATATATAAAGTATATATCAAATTAGCAACTAGGTCTCAAATTAAAATAAAACAAAATCTAAACTAACTTACAGGACCTTAAGATAAAATTAAAGATGCAGGAGTGCTTCCAGGCAGTCCAGTCCAGAAGCACTCCTGCATCTTTAATTTTATCTTAAGGTCCTGTGAGTTAGTTTAGATTTTGTTTTATAAAGTATATAACCAAATTAATTAACAATTTCACTAGTAGTTCTGCATATTAGAAGCTTACAAAACACTGATTTTATATTATTCTATCTTATAATTTTTTATAGTATATTTAGTCATTTTTATTAATCAAAAATACATGAAAATATTAATACATGTTTGTAACAAACCAGCTTGGGGATTAATTACATCCAATGATATTCCAACTGTAGCTAAATATGCCATAATATATGTTAATAAATGAATAAATTTGACTAGAATAGCTTCATTTGTTAATTAATTATTAAAATTATAATTTTAACTATTACAGTAGTCCTGATTATCTGAGTAATGTGGATTGAGTGTGCATTGGATAATCAAAAACCCAGATAATACAGAAAATGTGATAAATTATTACAGGTATCCATCCTATAATATGGTAGATAGGTTCCTAAAAATACTGTGTTATATGAGATCTGGAGCCAATACAAAAAGGAGAGTTACATTCCACAACCAATTAAAAACAAATAACTTTTTTTAATTCCACATAAGAAAATTAATTTATATTAAGAATATTAATAACATGAAACATAAAGAAAAAAAAAATATATGTAAAATAAAAGAAAAGAAAAAGTACATAGCCTATATATAATTATTCATTTAATAATTATATCTTCGACCCTAAAAAAATATATGTAAAATAAAAGAAAAGAAAAAGTACATAGCCTATATATAATTATTCATTTAATAATTATATCTTCCTTACCAAAAATGTTTTTTTTGGTAGAGAGAGAACGTTTTTTTCTTTATCAACTTCACTTTCTGAACTTTTTTATGCATTTAAAATTTGTGTATCTTCTGTTCTCTTTACAAAATTTCTAATATAATCCATTACAACCTGCTACAAAACAATCATTTCTTAACATATGCCCAAAAAAAATTTATGTATAAAAAGTTTTTCTTTTCTTTCACATTCCTCTATTGAAGAATAAGAACTTATTTTTTATCCAAGAACTGAACGTTAAGAACACAAAATACTCAATGGTCACCAATTAACTAAATTTCAAATCAAAATTGAAAATAGATTGCATATTGCCTCTCTCATGGCAAACTAGCAAAATTCATTCATAACTAATTTTAGCAAAGTATTTCCTATGGTATTTCCTAATGATTGCAATTTGTGTGTGTATTGTGTGTCCATAGAATGGATTTACAAAAATTAATGAAAATGTTTTGTGTTGTAGGAGAGTAAATGTAATTTTTTAAATGTGTAAGTAAAATCTGTGTTGTAGAAGTACCGTGTTATGTGAGGGTTTCCGTAATTTTCAAATCATGTTAGAGCAAAACCATGTTGTAGGAAGTCGTTTTATAGGAGGTATATCTATATTACATAAACTGGATTTGAATACATTAATAAGATGATATAAACTCTATTTTCAAAAAGCAAGTTACACCTGCTTTTTGAATTATACCCTGAAAATATGTTTATTTTCAGGGTAGAGTTATTTTAAATTTAAATAGAAGATAGAGTTATTTTATATTTAAATTGATTGAATAAGTTTCATTTATTTTATAATTTATATATTTAGTTGATTGAACAATTAATTTATTTATTCAACAAAATATCATCTACAGATTATAAAACACTTGTGACAGAATTTATATCTATATTTTGTACTTTTACACAAAAAAAAACTTTTTATTAGATAATTTTAATATTCTTAAAATTATTATTTATATATTTTATATCAATACACTTATTAATGTTATGCATAATTAATGCCCATTTCATTATTATGACTATATAAACTTAAAATAAGACATTTAGATTTGTTTTTACAATTTCCTGATAAAATTCTTGTTAGCTTTATCCACCAGGTATCTGTCAATTATAAATTAGATGCTTTGTAGATAAAGCTAATCAAAGCATTGTAAAACTAGACCTAAATACATTGAAAACCCATATTAAAATAATAAAACGTTGTTGTAAAAGGCATACAGAAATTTTTAAAATGATCATCAAATTAATTCCAATATTAAGTTTGAATATAAACCTAAAAAAATTGTGTTAGATTTAATAATTTCCATAAACAACACTGATTATTTAAATTTTAGAAAATACAATAACTTTCTAATGTTATATTATCACAAATCGATAGAATTATACACAAATGAAACAAATATAGCCATTCTCTGACTTTTTGTAAATAATTGAGACAAAAGTTTTTTATGTAATTTAGATTTGCATAAGTTGAAAAAATAATTTTTTAACAAAAATTCTGAGTCAGAAACAGTGATTGTTATGATGCCATATTGTTCCTTGAATGAAAGGAGACAATGATGTATGAAATGATATTGTACCAGTAATATGATACTTAAGATCAACAAACAAAATACAAAACATAAATGAATCAAATAATATAAAGTTTTAAATATTGTATATTAACAGGCAGTCCTTGAATTATAGATTTTCTGCAAAACCCTATATAAATCAAAACCAAACATGTCTGAACATACATTATATAATACTAGTTGTTACAATAATGTAACCCTAAAAATAGTTATATTAAAGAATAAATACATAAGTCACATGGTAAAGAAAAAAATCCAAGATGCTTACTATCTTTGAGGATCTGGATTCAATTCTGACTCCCACATCTCTAGTTTTTCTAGAGGATTCTAAGTTCGTTGCCAAAAAAATAATCCTATGTTAATATGGATTTATACTCAAGATGTAAAACATGTAAATAATAGCCAGAAATACAGTATTTGTCCATTTCTATTTTAAAGAATAACAATATAATGAATAACTATGAGATTAAATTATAAATTGGCTAAAATTAATAAATGATTAGAAGTTCCTGTACAAGCCTCAATTTATGTAAGTTATACATTTTATTTGAATATACAGGTAGGCCTCGATTAGTGCAAATAATTGGTCCCACGAATTTCCCGCACTATTCGAAGTATTAACTACATGTAAAATATAGTAATTGGTTCTTGCTTTGTGAGATTCCGGCCATTAGCCAAGTTCAGGATGAAGTTAACTCTTAAATAGGTGAGATTCCGGCCATTAGCTAACTTCACAATGAATAACTCTTAAATAGTTAGTGTTAAGTTTATTGTAAATATTTATTTGCATATTTTACATCATTGTTCATCTAAGTTTATTGTAAATATTTATTTTCATATTTTACATCATTGTAGTTTATTGTAAATATTTATTTTCATATTTTACATCATTGTTCATCAAGTTAGTGTTAAGTTTATTGTAAATATTTATATATTTTACATCATTGTTCATCATCTAAATTAATAACTCAGGAATTATGTCTCCTCATACATCATCAAACCAACCGCCAAATTCTGTACTGTACTGTATGGTTTCATACCATCATCAAGCCAACCGCCGAATTATCGTGACCACTTTTAAATCATATCATCATCAAACCAACCGCCAAATCAAAACCAAAATAGCGAAGTCTCATACCATCATCAAAATCGAAACCAAAATAGCAAATCGAAAGCGGTTATCATCATCAAACTAACTGCCAAATCAAAACCAAAATAGCGAATCTGTTGTTCATCATCTAAATTAATAACTTACCAGGAATTGCGTCTCATACATCATTGTTCATCATCTAAATTAATAACTTACCAGGAATTGTCATAGCCATCAAAAAACCAACCACCAAATCAAAAGCAGAAGTTGAGCGCCGTTTTTATGTCGCTCAATCACAGATTGTGTCTCATATCATCATCAAACTAACCGCCAAATCAAAACCAAATTTGCATCTCATACCAACATCAATCCAACTTCCAAATTGAAGATATCTTAGAATTATTGTGACCATATTTTACATTATTGTGTTCACCATCTAAATTAATAACTTACCAGGAATTGCGTCTCATACCATCCATCATCTTTAATTATTACTTACCAGGAATTGCGTCTCATATCATCATCAAACCAACCGCCAAACCTACCAGGAATTGCATCTCATACCATCATCAAACCAACTGCCAAATCGTCACAGGAATTGCGTCTCATATCATCATCAAACCAACCGCCAAATCAAAAGGAATTATGTCTCCTCATACCATCATCAAAATCGAAACCAAAATAGCAAATCGAAAGCGGTTATCATCATCAAACTAACTGCCAAATCAAAACCAAAATAGCGAATCTGTTGTTCATCATCTAAATTAATAACTTACCAGGAATTGCGTCTCATACATCATTGTTCATCATCTAAATTAATAACTTACCAGGAATTGTCATAGCCATCAAAAAACCAACCACCAAATCAAAAGCAGAAGTTGAGCGCCGTTTTTATGTCGCTCAATCACAAATTGTGGCTCATACTATCATCAAACCAACCGCCAAATCGAAAGCGAAAGTTGAGCGCTGCTTTTATGTCGCTCAATTACATCCATTTTTTGCTCTAGCATAATCACTAATCTCTTCTTTTTTTGTTTCTTGTTTTATCATCAAAAGTGTTCTTCCTTTTATCCATTTCCGTTTCCTGTTTTATCGTCAGAAGTGTTCTTCCTTTTATCCATTTCGAAAACTTTTTAAAAGAGAAAATTCTGTACTATACTGTATGTATACAATATCTTTTCCTGTTTTATCGTCAAAAGTGTTCTTCCTTTTATCCATTTCGATACCGTACTTTTTAAAAAAGAAAAATCTGTACTATACTGTAGCAAAGCTAAATCTCAATCATATCCATTTTTTGCTCTAGCATAATCACTAACCTCTTCTTTTTTTTGTTTCTTGTTTTATCGTCAAAAGTGTTCTTCCTTTTATCCATTTCGATACTTTTAAACATCATCAAAAGTGTTCTTCCTTTTATCCATTTCGATACTTTTTAAAAGAAAATAAAAGTGTTCTTCCTTTTATCCATTTCGATACTTTTTAAAAGAGAAAAATCAGAAGTGTTCTTCCTTTTATCCATTTCGATACTTTTTAAAAGAGAAAATTTTGTACTCTACTGTATATATACGATGATAAAGCTGAATAATAGTAATGTTAAATAGTTAACAGCAAAAAACCCATCCAAAAGCTGAATAATAGTAATGTTAAATAGCTAATGGCAAAAAAGCCCATAAAGCTAAATAATAGTACAGTAATGTTAAACAGTTAATAGGAAAAAGCCGAGCTGAATAATAATGTTAAAATATAACGGCAAAAAGCCCATCTTTCTGGTGTTTCACCCCTTCAAAGCCAAGTGACAAAAAAAAGCCCATCTTTCTGGTGTTTCACCTCTTCAAAGCCAAGTGACTGCCATCTTTCTGGTGTTTCACCCCTTCAAAGCCAAGTGACTGTTCTTGAATCTTTCTGGTGTTTCACTCCTTCAAAGCCAAGTGACTGTTCTTGGACTGCTCCTCTCCAGTTTTACTAACTGAAAATTAACATTAATTTGTTAATTGACATCATAAAATGGGATGGACCTTTGTTAGTAAGACTGATCTATGCTTACAACTTGCATTAAAATGGACCTTTGTTAGTAAAACTGGTCTATGCTTACAACTCGCATTAAGGAGCTTATCATTAATTTGTTAATTGACATCATAAAAGGGGATGGATCTTTGTTAGTAACTTTAATTTGTTAATTGACATCATAAAAGGGGACGGACCTTTGTTAGTAAGATAATTTGTTAATTGACATCATAAAAGGAGGCGGAGCTTTGTTAGTAAGATGGTCTATGCTTACAACTCGCATTAATTGAATATTTGCTCTCACTAACTGGCTCGCATTAATGAAAATTTGCTCGCACTAACTGAAAAACGGTATCATTTTTATAAGTCGAAATATTTGCTCGCACTAAGTGAAAAACAGTATCATTTTTATAAGTCGCACTAATTGAATATCGCATTATTTGAACTTGCACTAATCGAGGCCTACCTATACATTATACTCATTACAGTTTTGATTCAGGTACATAAAATTAATAAACAATGTAATTATCTGTACTATGAAACATATCTAAAATCTAATCAATTATAACACAGTAAGTTGTAATTTATTCCATTTTTAAATTCGTTTATCCATTTTTTTTATATTTTCACAGCTTTTTTTTTTTTGTTTATAATGTTTGTAATGGAGTTGATAATAACATAAAGTATGACAAAATGCATTCTCTTCAATTTTAAATTTCCTATAATAAAACTGTCAGCACATTGGTTCAATTACTCATATTTTACTTTTAAGTTTTTCAAATATATTAATCTATAATAATGAAAGGAAAAATCTGACTGTCTGACTATGCAGCCATAAATTCCCACAAAATATGGTAGGACCTTGGAAATTCAGCATTTCATCCAGAATAATCTTGTTCATTGCAGATCCAAATATAATCAAAATTCATGAAATGCATTCTCAGAAGTTGGTGCATTTTATGGGTTGCAATAAAGACATCTAAATAAATATTTTCATTTTAATCCAAGAATATGAATTTATGAATTGAAGGACTCAGTAGTATCTAAACTGAATAAAAAAGCCTTCAGATTTTTTTCTTTTTTGCTGAGTCCTTTAATTATCAGGAAAGTTTTAAGATTAAAATACTATAAGAAATATGTTAAGAAATAAGCTTTTTTTATATCAATAAATTAATTTATTTAAAA